>RJWM01001227.1:0-164230 GCA_004363535.1 Dasyprocta punctata
GTAATGATATGCAAAATTGCAACCATTGTCAAGTTTCTATCATCCTGTTTTGTAAACCTATAATGTCACTGTTGTGCATTTGCTGTAGTCATTTTTTTTGTCTCTTTTGCTTTTTGTCTTTCTTACATGTGTCTTTTTTTCTCTTAAATTAAAAAAAAAGAAATTTTGGCATAAATTTGTTTCATGCAAAATTATGTTGTACATAATAATGTTACTGTCATATATAAGTTATTTTAGTGGTCATCAAAAGTAATTCTTATGCTTGGATATTAATACATATGTGACATCAAATTCAAAATATGTGTATAGTTTTAAAATATTTTAATGATACTCATACTACTCATTTGCCTTATAAACTCATTTTCACCTTTTAAAAAATATGTGCATGTGTTTGTGTGCATGTACCATTGTTCAGAAGGAAAGGGAGAGAGACAGACAGACAGAGCATGAAGAGGGATGGAGGGAGACAGACAGAGAGAAAGGGAGAAAGGAAAGGAGGGAAGAAGAAAAGAGATGAGAGGAGAGAGGAGAGCAGAGGGCAAAGGAGGGGAGAGAAGGGAAGGGAAGGCAAAGGAAGGGAAGAGAAGAGAGAAAAAAAGAAAAAAAGGAAAGAGTGAGAGTAAGGAGCTTAAATTTAAATGTATGAAGTACTTTATTTTACATTTTTACTGAGACAAGCAATTAATTTTTTTCTATGAGAATTTCTTGCTAATAGATTTATTTATGTTTATATGTTCTATTTTCAGAACTTTGAAACTATAGAAATCAACAAATTGAAGAAATACTTCAAGTAGTTTTTCTGATTATAATTTAAATATAATATAAAAGAAGTTTGAAATAATAATATCTAGTATGAACTCTTGCTTACTATTTTGGAGCATGAATCTATTTTGTTTGTTTGTTTGTTTTTGTTGTAGTTGTTTCACATATAAACTCAGTCCCCTGGTATTTCTATGAGGGATATAATTGTTTTAGTCTTGTTCTATGTAAAGGAAAAGTAAGACACGAGAGATTACATTCATATACCTAGTGGAATTACCTATTTTAATGACTGGGTAAATCTATCTCAAATTGAATTCAAACTGAAAATAATTCTGTGGTTTAAAAATATGTAAAGTACATTGTTTAAATATAGTTTTAGTGTATTCACTGATGTGTTTCAGGTCTTCTCCCCATTCTTACCTTTAATTTCTTTATCATTTTTGAACCATCTTATGTCAGCTGCAGGCTTGCTGCCAGATGTTTTGCAAGTCAGCTGCATCAAGTCTCCTTCCATCACTGGTGACGAAAATCCACTAATTTGTGGTTTCTCAGGAACACCTGAAATTAAAACAAATGTGTGAAGTAAATATTGATATTAACTGCTGTATAATAGAATGGACTGTCAGGTATGTATGTGTACTATTCAAAATGTTTCTAATACTTACTTAGTTTAAAGTAGATTGCAAAATTAAGTTGCAAAATTTATCTGCAGAATACTATGAACATATTAAAAACAACTACTCAATGCATATTGTTTTACCAGTATAGGGATTTAAGAAAGTAAATTTTATTGAAGAAAACAAACACAGAAAATGCATTTTTTTTCTTAGCAAACTATAATTTAATTAGTACAGCATGCTTCTTTCCTGATTTTGTAATTTTTAAAGCTTAAAACGTTTTATTATAGCCTACATACTTCAAGAAAATGAATTTTCAAATAAAGGATTCATTAATAATCACAACTATCCTACTGTCCTTGCTTATTCTTCTAAAGTACATAATGATTATTGTTGGCCTTTATATAAAAAAATGCAACTGTAGTTTTTGGAAGCATGTTGCACATTATCATTATTACTATTGAACTCAGGTCCTCACACTTCCAGGCAGACACTGTGCCACTGAACTTCATCCCTGACCTAATGTACATTATTTTTAACTCTAGATTTACTACTTGTTCAGATAACCACAAGCAGACAACTAATACACATAGATAGGACATACGTGACGTAAAAAATAGAATTTCACACATTTCCTGGGCAATATTACTTAGTTGTCATAGTTAAGGATTATTGTGATTTCTTACAAAATTATTCAGTAATAAAGGCAGACTAATACTTTCTTTGTGTTACTCAGTCCAGATTTGAGAATATTAAAATATAACGATGTTTGGGAACACCAGTGTTGGGAAACACCAACAAAGATAAATAGTAAATCAACATATTCCATTAACAAGCTAGTTGGGAATTTTGTTTTCATCTTTATATTGTCTCTGTGCTCTTTAAAATTTTTTTAAAAAAACTATGTCATACCTCTATTTAATAAACTGAATTCAGCAATCATCTATGCTTTGAATCTCAAGTTGGTTTTCTACAGAAAAATACATTAACCCTAGGCAGTTATTATCCTAAAGTATTTCATTGTAGTGAGTATATTTTGTCTGTAATGACAAACTTGTGAGGATTTTCATAAAATAGTCCCTGTGTGACTTGCCACAAAACAAATGTCATAACTTAAGCATGAAAACCAATTCATTCGTTGGATTAGCTTTACAATTCCCTCCCAAAAGAACAGTATGTATCAGTCCTTTTACATAGAATGTTGTGCTGTATCTTAAAAAGGAAAGCAAGCTAGGGGCACAAAAAAAATCAATCTTTAAATTCCACTAACTTGTTCAGTACACAGGTGTGTTTCAATGAACTGCAGCAATTTCAGCTGATTGGGGCACTGACGTCTGTGGAATCACAGAGAGCTCTGAGCTGCAACTTTATTTCCTCAGAATCTCTATGAATGTATTGCTTTTCATGTCACTTTAACCTTTTAGAAAATGGCCCAATACTTAGAGAATAAAAGCTCAAAGAAGCTACAAGCCGCATGCACAAGTGACTTGATGTACTTCATTTAGAAATTCAGAAAATACAAATTTAGGAGAAAAAAAGATACATGGAAATGTCAGGGCCATTGAAATGCACTAAATTACACAAACAGGTCATTTTTGAAAGCCACAGGTTATTAGGATGACCCCATCAGGTGATTTATGTGATAAAATGAAGCAGCACAAGATATGTCACTGTGTTCTTTATTCTGTAACTCAATAAAAGAATCAGAATGCACACAATATATGGATGATTTCATAGAAAAAATTTTAACTGGAAATCGTGAAAACAGGTGTCTATTGAAAGTTATGAAAAAAGGGCTATGTGCTTTCGGGCAAGCATGTAAGTATTTATGGTTCCTTTTGTCCATTTACAAAATGGAGAATGTGACCAAGTTATTTTTAAAAACCTTTTATTATACAGTAGCAGACAAAAATTTGAGTATATCTTGCAATACAACCTTCAAACTGTCTTTTCTTACTGAATCACGTAGCTATAGCTGTATGCATGGCTCTAGTTTGTGATTCCATGATGTTAGCCCCTTGCACTTACCCAGAACAGTGAGATAGGCCTTGGAAGTTTTGACAGGCATTGTAAATAAGGAGCAAGTGTACTGTCCTTCATCAGAGAGAGACACATCACTGACACTGATGCTCAGTTCATGCCAGGAAGCGCGGACTAGCTCGATCCTATTGTCTCTTAAAGCTGGAAAGAGAAAACATTGAAAATGTAAGAAACAATGTTAGAAACTGTCAATACACTTAGACTATGGATTTTAACATGATAAGATAAGCACTATATTTGGCTATGCATATACATCTTGCCTTTTGAAACCATTAAAGGAATGTTTAAATGTATTGAAAAGTTTTATCAGATTTTTAAAAATCAAAGTAGAATTAAGTGTTCCTTAATGTTCTCAGAAATAAGTTTTTAATTAAATGATTACATCTAGTACAATAATTTGGATGAGGTGAGGAAGGCGATAATAAAAATAGCTTTCCTTCACAAACTTGCTTTGAATGGCAATGCCAAGAAAGACTGTGAACAAACTGGATTCACTTCTGTGGGCACACAAATTTAGAAAATATGATTGCTATAAGTTTTCTAAGACAACAACAAAAAATGATCCTACATTTAAAGTCTTTGCCAGACTAGGGGTACAGCTCAATGGCAGGACACCTGACTGGCAAGCACGAGGTCCTAAGTTCAATTCCGGGTTCCAAAAAAAAAAAAAAAATAGTCATTGCCATTGTACTTGTTGAACTTCACTTAAACCAGATTTAACAGTTAATTGAAAAGCGTCTGTAAGCTACTTGATGCTTAAATTTGCTCTGACTGGTTAGTTGTTTGTTCTGTGTTTGTTTGTTTTTTGGTGCAAATCATTTTCTGTCTCAGAACACTTGATACAGTGGATATTGTTTAGACTCTTGGAGAATTATGAATCTCTTGATTAATTTTATGGAAGAAATAAAAGAAGTTTAACTGTCATAAAGTGCTTCATTACGTACAGCTATTAAATCTTGAGTTGAGCAAGAGACTACTAAGAGTACTCTGAAAGACAGAGAAGGAAGAGTTATGAGGGATTTTAGGACTGAGAAATACCACAGTTGATACTAAAAGCAACAGTAAAAGATGGGTTAGCCCAGGCTTCACCCAAACACAACTCAGCAAAGCAAGGTGTCCCCAATAAATGCATTTCTACTGCTGATCAATGCAAGTCCCCCAGCAACATCAAAAAAGACTAGCTCATGGACAAGAAGCCTGAGGGAGCAGTATCTTTCTTCATCAGGCATGAGGTGCCCTTTCCTCATCTAGACACAATGCACAATTGGGCAGCAGGGCAGTGAGAGTGCTCTAGAGTCAGCACCCAGCTCAGGAAATGACTGCTGCTTCCCATGGGCTAGAGAGCTCTTTTTCCTACCAAGACTCCCAGGCCAACTTACCTGAGGAAGTTACCCTGCCTTCGGATGTGACATTAGTAGAGATCAGTGTGACTCTCAAGTGGAACTGGACAGGTCAATTTGACTAAATAGTGACAAAGTGTTTGAAATCAGTTAAACTGTTCTGTGAATTACAGCCTATGAATATAAATTAGGGCCCATGTGTTAAATCTACACAGCTCCTAGAATAGAAGATTTAGATAGCATTCAGTGTCTCCTAACATAATAACCAAAATTTCTACAATAAACTTATAAAGTCATTGGCCATAACATATACCTGGAAAATCATAATGTAAATGAGAAAAGGCAATCAATACAGTCCACCACCGAGATGAATCAGGTATGGGAATTATCTGGCCTAGAATTTCAGCTAGCCTCTGATAAAAATACAATAACAAATCATTGGTAATTATCTTGAAACATGTGAAAAAATAGAAATTTTCAGCAAGAAAACAGTATTAAAATCTAAGTCATAGAAATAAAAATTTCAATAGGCAAAATAAAGTTCTACTGCATTGGTTCAATATTTCAATGGAGATTCAATGGAGAAGACACAATCATTAAATTTCATAACAGCAGAATTCATCCAATCTCAGCAACTAAAAGAAAATAAGATGAAAAATAAAAAAGGAATTAACACAAGAGATTCTAGGGAACCTGAAAAGCAACAAAAAGATGTCCACTCTTGGAATAAGTAGAGTTGCAGAAAGAGAAAAAAAGGAGAATGAGATTGAAAGAATATTGAAAAAAAAACTCACTGAAAATTTTTCAAATTCGGCAAAAGACAAAAATGTATGGAATCAAGAAACTGAGAAAACCTCAAAGAGAAAAAATCCAAAGTCTACTTCAACTTATATGAAAGAAAAGAAATTTCTGGAAATTAAAGACAGAAAAGAGTTTTAAAACACCATAGTGAGGGATATATTATACATGGGAACTAAGCACAAATGACAATATGTTTCTCGTTTGAAATCATGGAGGCACATTTTTCAAATACTGAAAGAAAATAATTACTGTGCATTCCTTACGAGTGAATATATTCTCAGGAATCACAGGAAAATAAAGATAATATCAGATGAAGTAAAACTAAGAGTGTTTTCTTCTGGCAGACCTGCTTTAAATACCCATTAAAGTACATCAAGCAGAAGAGATGAAGGAAGGTATCCTTGAGCAGCAGGAAAAAGAAAGAGAAAAGAGGGACAATGGTAGAATAAAACTAGAAGCAAATATTAACATTTTTCCGAGGTTTTTAATTTATATGGTAACTGAAGCAAAAATGATAAGATCAACTGATGCATTGTTTAAAATAGAGAAGGAATACTCAAGACAAATAAAAAGTGGGATGCTGAAAAAGACCTAAGAAAGTGAAGTTTCTATGCTTAAAGTGATAAAACCCTGCTACTAGAACAATGTGATAAATCACATAAGTACAGCAGTGTAATGAAAGTATCTTGAATTTTTAAAATTAAACAATACAATAAAAAGTGTATTACCATTAATTCCCCTCAAAATATACGTCATTGGTTCAAAGACACTTATTCGTTTGTTCTCCCCCTTTTCCGAAACAGTTCTGGAAATCCTTTCATGAGTGTCTTCAGGAGGTATGAACAAAAACAGAATGAATGTTGTTGCTGAGTGCTACCCAACACAAAGGCAAACTTGTTAAAACATTAAAGTATGTGCTTATCCTCTTTACTCTCTAGATCTGGTACCGAGTGACTTCTGAGTCTTCCTCAAAGTAAAAATGAACATAAATGGCAAATATTTTAAATGGATTAAAACATAGAGGTAGCACAATGGACAAATTGAGGACACTCATGAAAGTGGCAAGAGCAGAATCTGCTCAAAGTGAGGGAGGGTTATTATGTGAGGGATTAATGACAACATGTATTTTGCTGTAATAATTATTCTAATTTAAACATGTTTTTAAACTACATCCCCTCTATTGTAAATCCCGGGGCAACCACTATGAAAAGACTGCAAAGCGATACACTGAAAGAATATAAGTAAATCAAGACAGAATATATTTATAAAATGTTTACCAATTACAAAATTGTAAAAGTAGAAAACAGATCAGTAATTGCCAAGGGTTAGGAATAGTAACAGGTAGAGAGACATGAGTGTGGTTTCAAAACAATAGCACAAGGATTTTCCTGTGCTGAGGGACCTGTCCCGTGTCTTGAACACCGATAAACACAGGCAGGTATGTATGTACGAGTATATGAGTGACATGCACACACACACAGACTCACAAAAAGGAGTACATGTAAAACCAGCAACAACCAAACAAGGTTGGTGAACTATTTCAGTATTTATTTCTTAGTTGTGGTATTGTTTCATAGATTTTTGAGCTGTCATTTTGGGGAAAAGTACATGAGAACTCTGTACATTATTTTTTATGAATCTACAATTAAAATTGAACATTTAAAAATTATGCATATTTGAAAGGAGTAAGGAAAATGATTAGGATTTCAAAGTTTAAAATTCATTTGTATATATTTATTGTACAAGAGAATCCCAAATGCCAAATATTTTTAAATTACCTCTACCTTCCTTGTATGGCTCATGAGAAGAGTGATTACAAAATATACATTAGAGAAAATTCTAAAATTTTATGACACTTTTATATCCTTAAGAAATCATCCCCTTGAAAACTCAAATAATTAATACCTAAATGATTGTAGTCTCTTTGCTGTCATTCTTTTTAAACTCTAATTTCATAAGGCTACATATGCATAAAAATATTTTGATCCTAGTTTTACTGGTTATGAAAAATAAAGTGGGTCTGATTACAACTGTGGTTGTTTCTCCAGTAGGATATAGCAGACATCTTTTATAAATGTGTATTTCATACTCTGTCTCTAGTATACCATAATAAACTCATTGTTTAGTTGCCCAGGGAAAATGCTGGGACATAAATTTGTTATTTTCATAATAGAAATTAATATTACATTAACCATTTTCAAATCTATGATTTACTAATAATAGGTTTGTCTTTTACACTGTATACATATATCTAATTTTCATAATTTGATATATATTATATTCTAAATATAACTATCTCATATATACGCATACGCTTAAATTATACTTTGTTTTTAAAGTGGTTATCAAAAGGAAAAACCCCAATCCTTGCCATAATAATATATGAATAAATCACAAATCCTACCTCTTTGTGCAATTTTATTTCCGGTAACACAGATCCCACTGACAGAAGAAGAACTTAACAGTTTTCAGTGAGATGTGAGAAAAAGAATTTAACTCTCCTTAGGCCAAATTATTTTGCTGCAGTTGTAGTCACAATGGATTGTTCAATGCATATAAATATGAAACTTTCATAATTAAATCATTTTTATGGAGCAAATTTCAAAATATTTACTTGAAAGACAACTCAAACCTGTATGAGGTTTGGTTTCTGATGGATACTAACTCTTGGTTCACTTTCATTCACTTTCAGCTTCTCATTATTATATGAGCTGAATGATATCCTGTAGTAGTGACTTAAATATAATTATAATGATGATAGTAAAATATTTGCAGTTCGAATCTTGATGAAAACCTAAGTATTTAGTGTCTGAAATAGTTTAATTGATATAGTTTACCAAATCATATAATTCTTTGAGTTGTTTTAGAATTATTAATAGCTTTAAGTAAAACTCTGAATAGTAGAGCATCTGAATTTTAATGTAAGCTTTGTTATTGATTGACCATATGAGCAGTTTTCTTAAACACCTCACATCTGTTTGCTGTGTGGTAAGTGAGGTTGATAATTGTTATATGTGAGTGGAGGGATAAGAAATATGCCTTAGAATTTTAAAATTGATATATATGAATATAGATTCAAAAACCGATAAGCAGGAGGGTTCCCAAGGAACAAGATACTGCAAAACTTGTTTCACTGGTTATATATTGCATAAATTTCTTTATAGTCCATTTGCTAAACAATAGAGCTGACTCTTACTATTTTTGTTGGGCTAAATATTTTAAACAAATGCTACATCCACAGTGTGAATTCTTTCAAGTGTGTAAATACTTCTGTGCCATCCAGTCTTTACTGCAAAACAGCCTTTTAAGTATGAAGGAATAAAATAAAAACTTTACTAGTCCATGGGGGTTACACTATAAATCAGTAGGCTCACCATGAACAGGATTACTTGTCTCACTATCTCAGCACCCTGAGCCATTGCTATCTGCACAGTAGGTGTTCAGCAAATGGCTATTGAATTGAAACTGGGAACTAAACTCTGTCTATATATGATAAGAACAGAGTGAAAAAGAACTGAGCCAGCAAGTTCTCTTCAGTATCACAATATCGCTCCACAAGATCCCCATGGGAGAGAGGAAAAAAAAAGTTTTCACTGAGACACTGTTGAGTGTAAAAGAATTAGAAACATCTACTACATAAATTTTTAACAAAGTGATCGTTCATGGGAGATAATTCCAAGTGAGGAAAATGCCGACATTTTACTTTGTAATTTCTAAATGAATGCTAAAGATAGTAGCTAATCAGAGAGTATATGTATTATTTAACTTTTCTCAGAGTAAGTCTCAAATAAATAATAAAGAAATAATTGTGATAGTCTCAATTGAAGTGAATTAAATCTTTTAAAAAGTTCCCTTTTTTAAACACAGAATCTTAATTGTTACTTAAATGGGCTTTTAAAATATAAATAAGAGCAATAACATTCCACTTAAATACCATTAAACTATTTCCCTAGGAATGAATAATTTAAAAGAAAGAGCAGCATTTGTAATAAAAGAATGAAAAAGAAGTGCTCACCTATTAGAGATTAAACATTAGTTAAGGGATTAAGTAGGCCACTTGGTGGTCATACCTCATCAGCCATTAGGTGCCTTCCACACACTGGTGAGGTGATTTCATGGTTCAAAACTCCAACTGCCTTAGAATTTAATCTCAGCAGCAAATAAGAAGCATTAACCAATGAGGAAGAATCTATTAAGTAGTTCTTAACTCTGGATAAAATTATTTTTTCAATATACCACTGATTCTAAATGGTTCATCAATCATACAAATGCATATTTGGAGTTGATGTCGCATAAAATAAAACTTCTAAAGTAATTACTAGGAGAATTTTACTTGCATTTCTTACCCATATACAAAAGTTACCAGCATAGTTTATATGTTTTATATTAATTCATTTTAAATCAAATTGATTTAATTACAGTAGTCCTATCTAGCATTATTCATTCAAGTACCTATTAGTAGAGCTATGGACACAGCTCAGTGGTACAGCATTTGCTTAGCATGCATGATATCCCTGAGTTAAATCTGCTTTATCACCACATACACACATAAAAATAAAATGAAACAAAACAAAAAAATTAAGAAATGAAGAATACATGTATACTCCATTTATAGTTTTATCTATAGATTTCTTTTCTATTTATTGTAATAGTGGTAACATGAGTTGCCTTGAACTTTACAAATATCTTTAAATTGGTTTCTAGTGAGAGATTTAAGTGTAATTAAATAATGAAATAAAGCTTACTATAATGTAATGATTTAAAAGAGAATGCTAAAATGCAGTGGGAATAACTTTATTATTTTTATATTTTTTTCTAATTTAACATTTGACTTGAAACTTAACATAAATCAGGATTAATTTATATGTTTCATATTACCCACAAGGTCTCATACATGTCATGGTATAATAGATACTCCTAAGTAATTTTTTTACTTAAACTTGAATATGTAGATTACCAATGGTTGGTAAAAATAATATATAATTTTACAAATTAACATTTCAGAAAATTAGGCATTTTAATTGAATATTGTACTATACTAAATGGTTATTTATTTTTATATTTACATTTAACATAATTATATTTACCTACATTGAAAGGATGTAAAGGATAAGCCTACATAAAAATGACAGTACTCACTTCAGGTGTCATCTTGACTACTTAAATTCTTAATGATAATATAATAAATGCCTCAAAAACATACCATTTCTCATCTATATGATATTAGAAATAATAATCATTGCATATATTTAAACCTTTGTAAAATACACATTATTCTTAAATCAAGTTCCACATCATGTATGAGATGTAATTTTAAGAACCTTAACTTGCCACCTGTTATCATCTGTGTCCCCCCAAAGCCTCATGCTGTCATTTGTGGGGTTTTCAAAGGTGGCTGGGTGTAGAGAATGTGATGCTGGGATTAAGTGTATGATGCTAGGATCAAGGGTGTGTGATTACTAAATTAGTCCACTGGTTGGTGTGCCTTAGTTTTGCCAGTGGATAACAGGAGCCCCTCCTGGTTTAAGTGCTATGCACCCTAAGGATGAGGAGCTGGATAAATGTAAGGGACAAAAAGAAGGCTGGTGTCCTTGCTTGCTGCTGTTGCTACCTCCTGAATACTGCTTGCTGCTTTCTGCCTGCCTTGTTTTGCCATGAACTGTTTCTCCTCTGCAATGCCTCCCTGCCACATCACCCTCCCTTGGAGTCAGCTGATCAAAGACTGAAAGTTTTGCAAACTGTGAGCTAGATAAACCTTTCCTCCTTTAACTTCAGGTGTCAAATATTTTGTCTCAGCAACAAAAAAGTAACTAAGACACTGCTTTTATTCTCCTGGTCTCAATGTCCATTATCTCCACTGAGGGGACCCCTTTAGATTTTTATGTGGAGCTTATTATGTGTCAATACAGTAAGACAAGTTCTACCTATGAGAAAGGGGTTTCTAAGAATGCTAACCTTAAAGCTTTTGATTCAGTAAGTCTTATCTTGCTTCCTGCTGCCTGAAAAACGGACTCCTTCTTCTGTTTCTGTTTTTGTTTCCAAGGTTACCCAGATCTATGTTTGACTGTTTCCTCAATTTCCATAACCAGTATACATAATGCCCATGCTGACCTGTGTTAGCTGCCTAATCTCATTGATCCCTACTGATTTCCCTAGAACTGGTCGATAACCAAATTGATTCCTGTAACCCACTGGCTCCTGGTTTGTCAGGTTAAATCTCTACTCTCCCATAAGGGTCACAAACAGGAAAACTGAAGTTTTCATAAAGACAGCTTCGCTATGCTCTAACAGAATGGTTTAACACCTAATTAGACTTGTATCCTAATAAGTCAGAAAGGAAAATCAAAGCAGATAAATAATTACACAACCTATAAAAGGGATATAGGACTGAAATTTAATTCTTGTCAGACTTTATATTTAGAATCTGGAGTTGGGCTATGTAAAATTGTGACTAGATATTACAGAAGAGGTAAGATAACAAACATACTCTAGCTACTCATATTCTTATTATAAAAATGTTAGTCTACTCATTGATAGCCCAACAGAACCTTGATTGTTATATTAAAATGTTTATACCAGTTATAATAATACCATGGAGTACCACTTAAAAATAGACAATGTCTCAGTTAAATCTTTTTCTCTTTTGAGGTATACAATCATGCAACATAAAACAATCTGAACCAATCTTCTGGAAAATTGGTAAAAATAACCATTGCTCCAGAGCTGCTCTTTGGCTTACCAAGTCTCAGTCTGGGCTGAAAGCACAGTAAATGGAGTTTCAGAATAGAAATATGAGCAAAACCTAGAGAATAAATCTGAAAACAGTGTCACTAATTGAGGGAAGTTTTTCAGCAACACAATCTTGATTTTTTTTAAAGTTTAGCTTTTCTTAATTCAAATACATAAAAACATAAACCTTTACTCTTATTGTAATTATTTTAATCACTTATTAAACATTTGACCAAGAGAAATGCTGTCACACGTAAAATGTATTAAATTTAATAAAATTGGGTAGGAAAAATTTAATATGCTTGAGGAATAATTACAGGCTTCATGTTATTTTCTGCTTTCCCTGTGTCTTGCCTTTGCTAAAGCCTAACTACTCCCCAGAAGGTCCTCAATACCTGTCCTAGGGCACCACCTCCACTCTTGCACTCTATTAAATTTCTGAAGCCCTGAATATATGCATACAGTATCGTCTCTTCTATAAGGTGATATTTATACTACCTGTCATGTAATAGAAGGTAGAAATATCTGAATAGTGTTTATTTTCTACTCTATTTTTCTGTTCTCTCTGAAAACACCTCGTAGGTTACAACAATATGAGCGTTTTTTCAAGTGTGGTAAGCAAAACATTCCCTACCTAAAGATATTTATTTTCTCTGCATGTTCCCAGGTCATACTTATCATTCAAAATAATATAAATTAATACACTCCTTTCTTGCTAAATCCTCTGTCAACCCCAAATTAGGTTTACGTCTTCCTTTGGGATACTATGGTCAAAATTCTACAAAGCGCCTTGGTGTTGATTAGGAAACTCCCAGGATAAAGAGATTCTTGGAGAGGGGAATGGATTGTAAAGCACTAAAATCATCAATGTGTTAACCCAATGATGAGTTCAGAGCAGGATGATTAATTAGGTCACAGAGCCTAGTTAGAAAATGTTGGTCATGGGATATGTTTGATCCACAGTCCGTCCTCTCTGGCACTGCACCCTCTCCCAGCACTCTGCTTTCATGTTGTCATGTGTCGAACAATGCTTTTCTGCCGTGATGTCTCTGTCTTGGAGCCAGTCATGCATCCACTGAATCCTATGAAACCATAAGCTAAAATAAATTCCTTTTTCTTTAAATTGAAGGTTTCAGCAACAGGAAAGCTGACTGATACAGACCTCAATCACTATTTGTTACATCAATGAGAAATTAAAGATAAACCTTGTCTGGTCCATTATTTGCGTGCTGATGTGCACATTTTACTTTAGGACATGGTTATGTCTTCGACTTATCAGCTGTGTTTAAGACCACTTGCTGTTGCCTAGAGTTATTAACATGGTCTTCTGAGTAATTCCAGTTTTCTCTGTTTAATAAGTGAGTGAATAAACAAATTACAATAACAGATAAATAAATAAAGTGGCATTTTTTCTAGTAAATCATCTCAGAGAAAGATACAATTTTAAAATGTGTTATTAAAAAAGATAAACAGGTCAATGACTTAAAAATTTATGTTCTATTTTTTTGTACCTGAAATACACCCTTTTATAGGTTAGACTGAGAAGAATTTTATTAATTTTTATGTTTATGATCTAAACCTTTAGGTTATTAGTTTCAGCTATATAGTACCAAAATATCCTCAATAGAAATCAAAATTAAAATGTGTGATATTTCCATAAGATGTGTCAGAAAATTTTTTTTCTATGACTCTATTCTGATTTTTCTATATTTAAGCATAATTTTAATTATTACTTTTTCATTTTTTAATGTGTTACTACAGAGTATTGACCCAGGACTTCACACACGCTAGGCAAGTATTCTACCACTGAGCTGTATCACCATCCTTGAATTATCTTTTATATTGAGACAAGTTTTTGCTAAATTTCCCAGGTTGAAAAAATTTATTATCTTATTCTTTATGGTAGCCCATGCTTTCAAAACTTCTGCATCTATTGGTTCAAACATTGCAACTTTTCTCCCTTAAAAACAATAAATATTTCTATTTTGACCACATTATATGTCAAAATTACTTTGTAAAGACAAATGAATTGAGTCTTTTTTGATATCTTCAAACTAATTTTCAATGTCTTTAGTGACCTAATGATACAGATTTGTTTTTTGATGTTTTAGATATTCAGGGCTACATTTCATTGGCTTAACATACAGGCAGTTTTTTATTTAACAGTAAAAACCTGCTCAATTTATTTGATGGAGGCTATTGTACATTACACAAATGTCAGAAACATATGCTTCTGTCTTCAGTTTGTCACTGTGAAAACATTCTAGGTAAATGAGACATGAGGAAGCAAGGATGAGCAATATTAATAGCAAAAGCTTGAAAAAACACGTATCAGTTCAGTTCTCATTCCCTGTTTAGACTCATAATGCAAAGGGGCTGGGATATGTACTCTAGCTAAACACTATGGGAGGAGATTAGCCTTTTCAATCATGCCAATGTACACCTATTTATACTACTACATTGATGCTTTCTGTTTTTGTGTGAAAATTAAGGAAGACATCTAGAAATGTTCAAAAATGGTAACATAAATTTTTCTTCTAATAATGTTAATTTTGGTAGTTAAATACAAAATTCTACCTACTATAAATATTAAAAATAATTACTAATATTACATTATCCTTATGGCATCATCAAAAATGACTTGCATTCTTCAAAGAAAAATTACATACTATAATAGCCTTATATTTATTTTCTTTCCACTGTATCATCCTTTAATCTCTAATCTTAACTTTGCTTTAGAAGGGAAGAAGTATATTACTATTCATTATCTACTGGATTAAATAAGTTACAAAATATGAATATTATGCATATGAAAAATATACTAAATAATGCATATATACATATTTCAATTTTGCATTCAATTATATACTACATGAAGCTATCCAATTATATATATATATATATATATATAATGTAACCTATATATATATATAGTTCCTATAATTTTTAGGGATTGAACTCAGAATCTTCCAACGGAACTTCATCCCCAAACATTATTTTCAACCACGGTCTAGCTGTGTCTCTATGTTGCACAACCTGGTCTCAAACTTGAGATTCTCCTGCTGCAGCCTCCTACTCCTAGGATTATAAGCATGCTCCATCATGCCTGGCTTATAATTCCTATATGTAAAAGAAACATGCAATTCTACTTCAGTTTGGAAAAGAATGCTATAATTCCTTTGTACAATGATGAGTCCAAAAAATATGAAATCCTCACTAACGGATTCCAAATAAAGTTTACCAATACCATTTTTCAGATAGTGAAATCTTGCAAACACTCACAACTCGTGCACACACACAAACATGATATATAATAATTTCATCTCTCTGATAACCTACACAGTACATTTTCAGAGAGAAGAAAAAGCAGTGCCAAGTCTACAATCCTTATCTGATACATACACAGTTTAAATCTGGGGATGTTTTCACTGGAAAAAAAAGAGGTCATTGGTAGCAGAAGAAAGACTGGTGCCTGAGGGAAAATTATAGTTACCCTACTAAAACCCATTAAATTTTCTAAAGTATTTTGAGGTTGATTTGGGGTTGATACTAAAGCTACACTTACAGAGTTCTTTATACTTTTAGTGGTTTTGGTCACGAAATAGTGAGTTCTTGTCATGAATTGTTTACATAATGGCTAGTTGGGAGTGTGCTTGCGATGTTTAATAATATCTCCCACACAGTCATGCAATATACCTCAGTGATTACTGAAGTCGTCTGAAATGTGTTTGTAAGACCTTTGAACTTCATTTAGGAAAAGCACTACATATCACATGACTCTCAATTAAGAATCACTAACTCAATTTTGTATAATAGATTATATCAAAAAATTCTCTCATTTGTTAAAAATATTTCTTTAGATTTTTAAGGTATTTTCAAATGTGAGTTATACTTTAATTTTATTAATATCATTATACATTCATGTTTTAAAATCATTTGAATTACCTTTTTTGATAATGTAGTTCTCAAATTTGACTGAATTTAATGTTGAGAATATTGTAACTTAAAAGTTAGCAATCCAAGAAAAACTGCTCAGATAAGCAAGCATGTTTCATAACTGTGCCTTTAGAAAATTAGAATGCATGCACTAAAAATTTTCTTCTTCCTAGGATTCACTATTATGAAAAGAATGATGAAACAAATACATGTTTAAGGGAAGCAACACAAAGTTGTAGAGAAGCACACTTATGTCTAGTTCATTGAGGCAGAGTCCCAAGTAAAAAAAAAAACATTTTGAGAAAATTGGATAAATAGTCCTGTGTTATCAAATATGTATGGATATATTATGCACAGCAATGTAGATATGACCTAAATTATACAATATTTCAGCATATGCAATATCTCTGTTTGATGCTTCCCTTTTCCTAATACCATCATTCCCGAATAAAAATTGGATTCCCTGGATTCCTATTATGTATCTATTTCAGTAAATAATTTTGGTTAAGGAGAATGAATATGCCATTTCTCTGATGGCATGAGACCATAATAGAAAATTAGCTTATAAATTTCATACTTAAAATGCTAAAAGATTCAACTCTCTGCTGACTTGATATACTCGTTATTAAAAAAATCAAATGAATACACATTTATAGCAGTATCATCAATAGAAACTGTTCATTAGATAAAATAAGCAAATACAATTTAACAACTTTATTCTTTAGAAATTTCTTTAAGCCTTGAAGGTTAAATAAGGCACAAACATAAAATGTTAATTAGGATTTTTTACTTTACTTAGTTCCCCAATTTTGCTGCACATGCAACCACAATCTTATTTAGTGAATAAAGACTATGTTTACTGGCAGCCTGAAGTGGATAACCCACAATTACATATAAGGTACATCAGTTCCATATTTAATATAAGCAGCTGTATTAGGTAAATCATTTAGTAATTATTGACACTAATAATTACAAAATTCTGGAACACATTTTCAAGGATCATATCCAGATAAAACATTTGCAAACCAATAAAATAAAAGTTCATAAATATTTTGTTGAATCTCAAAAACACAATATTTTTTTCTAAATGTTTTTTACGTTAGTTTTTCTTCTCTTTAAGAAAGTATTTTTCAGCATTTGCTGTACTTTGAAACTTGATACAATTTACTATTAACCTGGATTAGCAAAACAGGCAAAGGATATGATATTTGAAATGAACAATTTTGTAAGCCCTCATTCTTTGCAACAAGCTGCAATATATTGGTCTCCTCATAGACATATGAAATTTGTTTTTAACTTCTAAACATAAAACTACCATATGTAGCCATGTGGTATTACTCTCAAAGAACATTTGGATCAAAGAGACAAGATTATATTATTATGGAAATGCATACAAAATACAAAAAGGTACACTGGGATTGAAGACATCTGCCTTCATTAGGTAGAGAAATAAACTCTTGGAATTTGTAATCATGTAACTTTTTAGCATTCTACATTTGGTGAAAGCCTTCAGTTAATATCAGCAGCCTAGGTAGGGAAAATGACTCTGGATTTATGTTGTGCATGATTCTAATAATCCCAAAGGTACACCTTTTGCAGCCTGAAATCTAGATTAAAATTTTCAGTTTTAGTTACTTTAAGGAGAACACATGATTCTTACATGTAAGAAATTCTTAGAGTATACAATTTGTTATAGTAAATTTTGCAAATCTGGGCATATATTAAAGATCATTTTTCTTAGATTTTATATTTTCTATATTAAAGCACAATCCCAATGGGTATTAAAAGAGTAAAAATTTTAATAACAAATAGTCTCTACTTTACTGTGAAATATGTGCAATTTATTTTTCATTACAAATGTACTTTTGTGACAAAAAGCTTAACTAATTAGTCTTGATCATTTTTTCTTCTGTCAGTTTCTCCAAGTCTTACTAATTTGCCTCTTTGGGCAGAAGAAGGGCAAGAAAACTTTCACAAACATAATACTGTCCATTAAAAGTAATCAAGTAGCTGTTCATTATGATGAGTTCCTATGATACCTTCTTGTATATACAAAAATTCTGTGACATAGTGATAAATGTTAGAGTCTAAAAAATTAGGAAATGTTAATTTAATATGAAGAATTTGAGGAATGAAAAAAACTGCTTTCTAAGAAAAAGCAAAGCATTCTTAAAAGGTTTTCATCTCTTTGCACAAGAATCATTTGATTTTTATTAATTTTAGTAATGTAACTTTTTTATACATTCTAATTTATATGTAGAATTTTAGAAATTTTGCAATGTATAAAAACACACAGCACTCAGATTTTAACTCTGTCAAAATTTTAGCAAAAGTCATATAAAATTCTTAAATAATAGGCAAATATATTAATGTTACTGCAACTAAAATGTAAGACTTAAAAATTCTAATTATGTTTTATACTGAACTATGCTCTTAGCACTTTATGCAAAATAAGACACAGTTACTTAAACTATGTATACATTTTTAGTTTATATAATATATAAAATAATATGTATATATGTTGCATATAAAATTAAATAAAAGAATAATAAATCTAAAATGATATTAAAATTGGAGAAGAATAAAAAGCCAATATAAAAATGGAAAGTGTGAAACCCCGTAGCGACTTGGGGGGTGCTGGGGATATAACTCTGACAAAGTACCTGCATGGCAAGTGCAAGGTCCTGAGTTTGATTCCAGGTACCAAAAAAAAGTCTCTTGGGTGTGAGAATAATAAGGATTAATTTTTTCTAGCAATTCACACAAGTAATGTTTCAAATTTTGTTTGAAAAGATTAAAATATACCTGAAATTAGACCCATCACATTCTATCTCTAATAAAAGAGTACACTGTGTTTTAATGCATTAAATATGTTTCAGCAGTAAGCTTGAATTCCTGCTTTGTAGCTAGCTTGAAATGAGACATGCTGTGAAAGCAGCTTCTGAAACTCAGAGAAAAAGCTCTGAACACACAGTACTTTTACTAATTCTCAAGAGGGGAATCCATAGTGTGACATGTACTGCTTCAAAGGCTGCTGCACTTGCTGGATCCACAGCGTTCATAGGAAGCTTTGAGATCTGGACTCACTGGCTTTGAGTTTGACTTGACTTTGGATACTTATGCAGCGCAACAACCGGTCTACACTACGGAAACTATCCTTTCTTATAGAGCTTACATTAGGATAATGAGAACCATGTGAAAGGGTAGACCATATATAGTAGTCTTGAAATCTAAGAGAGAATAAGAATGATGCTTAAAACTAATTCACTATGAAATTATTTGTACATTCCACAATATGTTTAGAGCACTATGCAAATGTCTTCTGGAATTTCTCATATGAAAACAAAGAAACCAACAAAAGAATCAAAGAAATTGCCTTCAAAGCAAGTTGAGCCAGTGGTGAAGAGATTGACTCATTTTTTCTTGTGCCTATTGGAAGAATTATCCAACTTGGCCAGAAACCATCACCCCCTCCACCTCATTTCCTTGTGCTCCTTCTTGTGCGCAAGTGGGTTCAGTGTCCTCCCTGGCTATCATCCCATCATTCTCCACTTCATTATGATGCCCTCCCTGACTCCTGCTGCTTCAGGTGACACCGTTGGCTGTTTAAAGAAGAAGGGGACACCCTGGAGTGTTTAAGAACAGGAATGGAGGGGTCTGGGCCACTTCATTGCGTACTCAATGTTTATATAAAGGTTTCAGGCCTGCCTCTCACTGAAACACACCTGTAGCTGCTATATAAGCAGCACTCCCCTGTTACTTCTTTGTTTTAGCCTAGGAGGGCTCCTCGTTTGTACTGACACGCTATTAGCAGCGTAGACCCTTAATATAAAAGCTCAGTTTGGTGTTCCTGCAAACCTGCTCATAATTTATTTCTTGGCTAGGGTAGGATCCAAAACTTCTGTAAATATACTTGGGGTTTTTTAAAATCCTCCATAGTATGGACAGAGGGTCATTTCCAAAGAAAGAGCAATACATTCTCAGAGCTGTTAACACTGAAGAACTCCAAAGACCAACAGCCAGCAAAGACCAATGGCAGAAACTAGTACCCAGTAGAGTTAAACTACAGTGTCTGGTACAAGCTGGATCTGCTGAAAGGTGCCAGCTGGCAGTGGCAGAGACCTGTGTCATCTGTCAGTGTCCAGAATTAACAGTATGTCATAGGACTGCTAGCAGAACTGCACTTTGCCAATTCATGGTTTCTGTCTGAATTGAGTAAAGGAAGCTGTTTGTCAACCAAGGTGCTGAAAACAATTCAAGAGATATTAAAGATCAAGATGACTATCAACTATGTGCTTAATAGAATAGCAGTAGATACACACAATGTTTTATCAAAGATTGATTACGGGCATGCAGACACTACTTGGAGAATCATTAACACCATGATGATAGTGCTATTGCTGCTATTTCTGATGATGATATTTAGTGATATTCATTGCAGCTACAGCTTTTGTTTTATTTTCTAAAAAGGAGAGTTGAGATCCCTTCTGAGATACACGTAGCTTTGTGATTCAATGAGAGAAATTGTGTATGTGTTGAGAAATTCTAAGGATGGAATTTGAAGATCATATGCACATCTATTCTGGGCAAACTGTTTCCTATTGACAAATACACACAGCTAAAATTATTAGTTTTGAGCGTCCCCTTGTCAAATAAAAAATTTTTCGTAACTATATTTAGGAGATAGTTGTCCAGTGACAGAGTGTAATGTGATCAGATGATGTGGCAGATCTGATATGAGTATAATGATACACTTATTCATAGATGAGTATAATGATACACTCATATACTTCATTTCTGAGTTTCAGGAATATGACAGAGTTTTTCTACTCTCTTTTTTTCTTCTCCTGTTTGGAAAATTCTAAATCTTTAGGTGATGGAAATACCACAAGATCAAAGAAGCCTGGGTTCCTGAATTCTCACATATTTAAAGGTTTCTATATTATGAAAACCTCAGAGTTGAATATTAATTGCAAAGAGAATTATAATTCCATTGCCTTAATCTTCAGAAATTCAGAAAATTGATAACAGATTTAGCATTACCACAATTGGAAAAAATAAACTTAGCAAAAATAAAGCTTAAAAATTATTATGGGTTAAAGAAAAATAACATTGTTCTCGAGAACTCCTATGGAAATGGTTACAGGAATAAGAAAAATATCAGAAAAATATTTAAAACACTCAGGATGCTGCAAGAAGATGGATAGTTGACTTCTCTGAAAAAGAAGCAAAAAGGCACAGGAAAAGTAATCCTAAAATACAAAATGATGTAATTAAAGTAGAGATAAAGAAAAAGACACTACAATTATTCGAAGCCGTATAAACCAGCAAAAGATGAAAATGATGCAGATGACCCATATGAAAGTTCTCAGAAAGGAAGAGAGAAAAATCCAGAGAAATAGAAGCTTACATCTATACAGAGAGAAATTACTGAGAAAAATATTATAATGACAACTGTAATTGAAGATATATCAGGAGCATAATTTCTATGGCTAATATCAAACTGTATTTTCAGTCTAGCAACTGTTAAATCCAAAAACGAAGGAAAAATTTCATTACAACTTCGAAGATGAAAGGTTATGACAGAAATTCACTACTCACCAATTTCTTTTCCCTATGATATTGCAATAGAGAAGCATATTCAATATATAAAGTATCAGAAAAGCACTATTTACTTAGTAGCCTTAAGAAAGTCATTTCAAAATATAAAGAGGAAGAAAGTCAAAATAATATCCTACTGAAAGTCATTTCAATTTTAACTGGGATTTACAGTCACCAAAACAGTCACGTATCATTATTTATAATAATGAAAATTGTGAATAATCTCAACATACAGTATTAGAAAACATATTTGATAAAAATTCTTGAAATTCCTCATATTAGAAGCAAAAAAAACCCTTTGTAAATGAAAAATAATATAACTTTAGTTGAAAACAGAAGAATATAAATTTAGGTGTTTATTACATCTTCAATATTGTAATAAAAGAAAAAAGATCCAGTAGAGTGTTGAAATTTGGAATTCTACTTCACCTGCCTACTTCTTTGAATTTTTCTAAATTTCTAAATTTTAGCAACTAATTTCATCATATCTATTTTAGAGTATTGAACTTTAGAATATCATGAATGAGTATGGCAAATTACGTTATCTCTATCTTATTGTTTGGTTATTGAAATTGACTATTTGCTAGATATAGCACTGTTCATTTAATTAGATTGCTTTTTAAAAATAAAGATGCCATAAAATGATGCTGTAATATTGAAAATATAGTCAATGTGAAATTAAGATTTATGAATTATAGTAAAGCAGAGGGAGTTTTGACTATCTTATTCATTACATTTAAATATGCTTACACTTCTCACTTTGCTATTTTTTACTGACACTGAAGTTCAGGGATCAATTTTATGAACAAATGTATTACATTATTTGCAGAATTATCATCCATAAAATTAGTATGTTTGAAATGTTTCAAAAAATATGTTTTTATAGCACTAAGCACTTTAGATTTTTGCATGTTAAACCAGTATAAAATGCATCAATTTTGGCTTACATGTTACATAAATGTAGAAACTCAAGCCACTTTTTGAAAAAGAAAATCCAGCTTTCTGTTCATATATACTCTTTCATTTTTTAAAAGCAAAATTTCTATTAAATGAAATATCTCACTACCCTGCAGCCTATGGCAGTACGTAGATATTCTTATCTGAATTGGAGAATATTATATTATCCAAAAATACTTCCATAAAAGTAATATATTTTCAATGGGTAGTTTGTATATTTATTTATGAGGGCTACAGAGAAAAACATCTTTAAAACACATGGGAGTATACACCAACTGTGGCAGACTTGAGTGACGACATAATACTTTCCTGTCTGTGATGGTGACATTAAATAGCAAAGGACACAAAGCTGTCAGTCTCGTTGTTTATCTTCTATCTGAGACTAATAAAGAAAGAAGGTGATTGACGGTATATAGACATAGACACTCTCTTAGACATATAGGTGTTACCTTTTACACATACATAAAATTGCAGTATCAATGGGTTTTGACATGCCTTGCTTCTCTAGCTTTTTAAGAAGCTGTCTTAACATAAAAAGAGTAATAATAAGCAAATTTATATAGTTTGATTCTAGGAAAATTATATATTACCTTGTTATATAGCTCCACTTCTTCATGTACAGTATTTGTGATAAGAATGCAATTGCAAATGTTTTATATGGATTCTATATGTGTTTGTGTCCGTGTATATGTGCATACTTATGTGTTCAGGAATAATCCTGATGAAAGAAGGCAGAGAAAGAATACAGATAAATTGAGAAATTAAAAAGGGAGAACACTTAGAATGTAAATTATTTTTCTAATATATGTTTCTTCCAAATACATAAATGATTAATTAATGCATTCATTCAAAGTGTTGAATATGTATAGAGGAAGTTGCAAAGAAGCAGTAAGTGCCTGTACTGATTTTTAAGAGATTGCAATTTATCTGGAGGAGATTAAACGTACAGATATAAAATAAGTAGGCGATAATTGCAAAGCAATGTGAAAACAAGTGAATTATAATGTGGTATAAAATTCATGAGTTAGAGCTGGAGAGAGAAGGTAATTAAATAAAAATCTGATTAATCAAGACTACTGTTTTAAAAACTTTGAATGTGGTATTAGATCACAGACCAGGAAGGAGACACAGGATCAGAGAATTAGCTCTAGCAAAGAACACTTGAACTCAGTAACAGGGTGGGTAGCCCCGGAAAAGAAAACTGTAGTTCTATAAACACATATCTGGATCTTTTCTTGTCTGCATTTATTTTGTGCTTCTCAACAAAATGTAAGCAGTCTCTTGGATTCCTATGTAGTTGCCAACTCCTGGACTTGTGTCCTCACTGATGCGTGTCTGTAGTGTTCTGTTTAAATACTATGCCCTTCTCACCATTCTAAATCTTATTTATTTTGAAAGGCTTTGTATTTAGCAGTTCTTTGCATGAAAATGCTGCTTCCCTCCCTCACTGAAATGTCCTAGTTATCTAAATTTATAAAATACAGTTTTCATTTGCAATGTGTCAGTCTTTATGGTGTCTTGTTATTATCTGTGTTAATGGTATGGCTTAAATTTAGTTCCAAAAGAGTAGTACTTTATATGCAATTCTGTCCAAATCATAGCTTAACTAAAAATCATAAAAATATAGACAAGGCTATATCTGATAGAAAATGTTATTTTCATATTATCATTTGCAGAAATAACTTTCCACAATCAACTGGAAATTTTTTAAGATTTTTTTCCTGAAAATGCCAATATAGCTCACTACAAAGTTATCTGTATCTCATGTTACATTTTTCCAATAAACATACATCTTATCAAGAAAAACTGATGCTGAAATAATAGTGATTCCAGGTACGATTTTTCCAGGGTTGATATTTTGACTTAATACATTTGTTGCAGACACACAATAAAAATAAAAATGTAAGAAGAATATACCTCACAAACTGATCCTCCAACTAAAATGTGCAGAAAAGACCAAATAATGAGTTAAAATTGGAAGAAAATCTACAAACCTGCTTAATTATATGTCTGCAGTTTGCTCCTAAAATCTGAAAGGCATACAAATGTTCCTAGACAAAAGACAGGATGGGGGGTAGAAAGTTCCTGATGTCAGGCGCTGGAGTAGGCCATCTAACTCTTTCCAAGAAACTAAAATTAAAAACTCACTACCATCTGGGCTGTAGCTTCAAAAATCTGGCAGTTCTCTGGCAGTAAGGATGCACAAACTTATAATCAAGACCTAAGAAAACGGCTTCTCTAACTGGATCAACCTGCCCTCAAATGCTTTGATTAAACAAGGTGAATTTTGAAGCTAGAAGCCTTTGAAGGTAAGTGATAACAGATAAGTTAAAATTCAACTTCTATGAAGCCAAGACTTTATCATAGAGATGCGAAAATTGGTGTTGGAATAAAAAGAAAGAAGAAAGCAAAAAGGGTAACAAGAAGGAATTTATACTTCCATAGAGCATTTAGAACAAAATCCCATAAAAATGATATTGTGTATCAGTTGTACAAAGGATATAAAGGAAATGCATGACTGATATACCCAGTAATAAATGGAGAAACAATTCCTATTAAAATGAAGGAAAATTGCAAAACAGAAAAAAATAAGTCAATATGAAAACAAATAATTTTAGTCTTAATGACAAAAAATAAAATTAAAAGCACAATTAGAAAATCAACAAATATTACTGAGGATTTCAGTGATGAATAGCTCAAGAAAACAATTTATATGTATATTTATATATAAATATATATTGTATTTTATTTCTAATGTGACAGAATTGGAGCACAGTCTGAATTGAGCATTTGTGGCATATATAAAAGTAGAATCAAAGGTGAACTTTAAAAAAAGAAAGTCACTGGTCAGTGTCTCATGAATATAAGCTCTCAGCAAAAATAATGACGCAGTTAAACAAAGGATAAACAGTATCCTAAACTGTGAGAACCAAAATGATTAGTCTACTGCTTCTAAATAAAATGGTAAAATCAAATTCATTGAAAAAGCATGAGCCTGGCATGGTAGCACACGCCTGTAATCCCAGCACTCAGGATGCTTAGGCAGGAGAATTGCCATGAGTTCAAGGCCAACCTGAACAACATAGAGACAGCCTATCTCAAAAAACAAAACAAAAACAAAAAGAGAGAGAGAGAGAGACATCATCAAATAAAAAAGTTTTAAGAACACAATACACACTGTCAAGATCAGAGTTATTCATCTGACCAAAGTGAATTAGCTCTAACAAGTGATAACTAATACAATAATTTTTATTTCATGCTATTTATTGATGAAAATTATTATAGCTGTATAGCATATAACATATTGGGTTGACAGATGAAAAAAACTGCAGAAATGAGATGAAAATTATAGGTAAATGTGTGTTTTAATATACGAGGACATGTTATATTACATTACTTTTCAGTGATCTTTGATTTATTTATATTATCTAGCTTTGAATTATTCTCACTTTAAAAAGAAATATAAGTTATATCACATGTGAACCATTCTATCTATCCTGATATATTTTAAATTCAAGGAGGCTGGTGATTATATTTTTCACTACATCTTAGTACATAACAAACAAATATGTTAAGTTGAATTTCTATAATTAATATCACAATCAACAAATATCGAAGTATAAGTTAATGTGTTTGAGCATATATAAACAAGGTTTAATATCTAACACCTTCACATATACCTTCTCCCTAAAAGAGTCATGTAAATATCCATTCTACAATTCCATTTTGATGCTTAATAAATATCTACAGTTTAATATGCTTAAAACAGAAGTCCTTACCTTCCTCACTATATTATTTCACTTTCTGTCACTGTGGTAAAATACCTGAGATTAACAACTTACATTTTAATTAATGTATTTATTTTTCCTTTTAGTATATGCATGCAGCATATAACATTTGCATTCCTGGTGTGAAGTTGGTACATGCACTTAAGTTTACTTTGACTCACAGTTTCAAAATCTCATTCTGTGCTCAACTGGCTCCATTGCTTGAGATCTATGGCAAGGTAGAACTCATGACAGAAACATGTGTCCAAGGAAAATGCTGACATTTTGGTGGCAGAAAGAAGAAAAAATTGGAAAGGAAGGGTGCTAGAAAAATATGTAGTCCCCCATGGTAAGCACCCATATCCAACTTCCTTCACTAGACTCCATATCCAAATTTTCTACCACCTTCCAATAAGCCATCAAGTTATCAATCTCTCAAAGGATTAATCAACTAAAGAAGTTAGAGTCCTTGTGATCCAGTCACCTTCCCAGTGCCCCACATCTGAGCACTGATTGCTGTCTTGAAGACCAAACCTTCAACATATGAACCCTTTAGGGACATTCCAGATCCAAACCATAACTCCTCACTTCCAGAAAATTCCTATTCCCATTTCATATCACACCTAGGTGTGCTCAGGACAGAAACCATGAAATCATTCTTAATTCTTCTCTTTCTTTGTCCTTCACATCCCACATACAACAGTCAACGAAGATTTAACTTTGTTTCTAATTAAATATCAGAAACTTGGTCACTTCCCTCTATGTCTATTGCTAATACCCTACTTCAAGTTACCAAAAGCTCTTACCCTTATTATTGTGACTGTTAACTGATCTCCAGATTGCCTTCTGTGTAGTCTATCCTCAACACCACAGCAAGCATAACCCTGCCAAATTGGGTCATTTCATTTATGTGCTCAGAGATCACTGATGACTTCCTGTCTGTCTCACAGTAAAACCAAATATTTTTAAAATAGTTACCCAATCTGTGTCCTTCCTACCATCTCTTTTGTGATTTTCTATCACACACTGTGCTATGCCCTTGTTTCAGCCACACTAACCCTGTGGTTGTGCCTGGATCACTATAGCCATACTCCCATATAGCTGCTCATGCGCTTACAGTTCTACTGGGCGAGAGTTTCCACTCTGATATTCATGAAACAAGTTCCCTCATTTTCTTTAGGATTTTTTGACTATTCTTTTGGTTGTGGTTTGAAAGTCTTTTTCTCCCCAAAATCTTTATGTGATGTGGCCCTATGCCCGCTAGAGTGCGGCCCTATGCCTTTAAAAATGCCCGGCCTCGTCCTTCCTCACTCTACTTCCTCATCCGTATTCTAACCTGCCCGAGCTATTACTTCCCAGCAACAGCTATTTATCCTATCCAGTACAGTTACGTACTCTTCCCCTTCCTCCTATTGGCCCTCAGATCCTATATTAGCTCTTTCGCTTCCTGAATAAAGTAGTATCCGCACCAGAAGACCGGCGTACGTGTCGTTTCTTCTCGCCGGTTCGGTCGCGTCTGCCTGCTGTGAGGCCCCGCCGCTGCCTCAATGTGAAAATTCCAGCTACCAATATGATAGTCTTAGGAGGTAGAGCCTTTTTTAATTTGGTCACAAGGTGAAACCTTCTGGAAAGGTATTAGTGCTCCTACAAAATCAGTGCAAAGGAGTACTTTCATCCTTCGGTTCAAGCAAAAGTGAAGTGAGGAGCTGAACCCAAGAGTGAGTTCTCACCAGTTACCAAATCTGCCACCATGTTGTTTGTGGAATTTTCACCCAGAAATATGAGAAACAAACTTCTTTTGTTTATTAGGTACCCAGTTTATTTTCTTTTAGCAGCCCAAATAGAACTAAGAATATACTTAAAAATAAAATTTTCCAAAGTTAGTGTATTTTTCTTTCCTGTTTTATGTGTATTCATAAAATAAATCTCTGATAATAAAATATCAATATTACATATTTATGTTTTTATTGATTTCACAAATCTGTAATTTCCACATTTCAATACTGGTTGTTTTATTCCATTCTTTAACATCTACATCCAGAAGAATGAGAAAGAATTACTTTTGAATGATTGAATGAATTTGTTATCTGTAAATACTATTCAAGTTTATATATAAAAACTGTTAGAATTATATAGCATTATTCAAGGTTTTGCATTTCAAAATACATATCTAGATATCAATAATTTCCCAAAACAATAAGCAAACCAATTCAAAAATATAATTGATAAAACATCTACTCTAATGTTAATGAAAATAGATTAGGAGTAGGATATGCTTTCAAGATTTAATACATGAGTGGTTTAAATGAGAGTGGAAATTAAATTGAATGGAAAATTCATCCCTGTAATGGAAACAATACTATAAAGATGGTAATACTTTCTTAATGTATAATAGAACTCCAACCAAAATCTCATTGATGTTTTTGAAAAATACACACAAAAGTAACATAAAAACTGATGCAAGTGCTACAAAAACTTGAGGATCTGTGGGTGCATGTAGAACAGGGAATTTTCCTAGCAAGCAAATTTGGAAAAGCATTTCCAAGAGGGTGATTGTACAATTTGGATAGGAAAGTTTAAAAGCAGCAAAGTAAAAATACTGAGTGTGAAAGATTGGTGTCTAGTCTGAGAAATTTGTAGAAAGCTTACTGCTACAGGAATAGTTATTTGACTTAGGAAAACACAAGCCAATCCACGTATCTTTTCACTTATGTTTACATGTAGAAAGAAACACACTAAAATCAGAGGGAGGTACCTAAGTTCTGGGATTGTAAGTTATGCTTATTTCCTGTCTCATTTTTCTGTGTCTCTAAAAAAATTCAATGATCTTGTTCTTCTATTTGTACATTTGAAATGTCATAAAAATTGAAAGATTTTTGGGCTGAGCTTTTTCTCCATCAGAGACATTTAAAAGCTGTCACTAACACGTAGTTAAGCCTACTGATTTAGTATATCAGGAGAATCTATTTGTTTATTAATCTATCAAATAGCCAGTTTAGCTATTTTTTTCCTATTTGTCAGAGTAGTAATAAGCCACTCTACCTTAAGCTTTGGAACATGATTAAAGCATCAGCATGAAAGTGCTTTAGTGGCCTTTAGCATTGTGCTGCTAAAGGTGAACTCAGCAAAGTCCAGCAAGACACATTTACCAATCCTATAAAAATGCAATATAAACTGTTGACTTGTCACTGCATATAACAGCTAGCAAAGCGTAATTGCATTCAGCTCACGTATATCAGGTAATAACAGAGCAGTTTATTACCATTGCAGGTGCACAAACCTGCCAACATTTCAGCCATCTGGGCTTCCTCAGGGCAGTATACAAGTAAAATATGTGAATGAAATATGTGAGCTGAATTCAGTTTTACCTTTTTTTTTTTTTTTTCTGTTAAGGGCTTCAACAAAACTGCTTTATACATTGTGGAAGAGTAATTCTGTAATGTTAGTTTCCTTTAGCAAGCCATCAACTTTCACCAATTTATGCCCATTATTGTTGTCATTGAAATGTTTCTGTCTCTATAATAATGAATGTTTCTTTGCATGTCACTTTATGAGATATCTGTGTTAAAAGTAATGTAATTGAATTTAAAAAAAATTAGAACTCAGGGGTTAATGAACAATCTATCTGTTAGCATGTGTCATTGCCGCTTTACAGAGACACAGAGGCTCTATTCATTACCAGTTAAGCGTATGCTATCACAATTTAGCAGGATATTTTACTTTTACAAAAAGACACTCAACTGTCTCATAGCTAAAGGCAGAGATGTTATGTGAAGTCTCATTTTACAATTGAAACATGTTTATTTTCCAATAATGAGTTGTCAGACTTTCTGGACTGCTAACTGAAAACTAAGTGAAAAAATTAGGAATGAAACTTAACGGTAGGGTCAATAATTAGCTTATTATTCTTTTACTTGGTAACCTATTTTTACAAGCACCCAAAATAAGGGAAGTAAAAGTAGGTATTTATGTTGTTTTGTTTTGACAGAAAGTGCAAGCATCAGTAAACAAAAGTGTTAATTTTCCTATTTTTATTTAATTTGCATGGCTGATGATGGTAAAAATTAAATTTAATTAAATGTAAAATATTTTCATAATGAAGAAAATAATGATGCCAAGAACTTCTCATAAAAATGTGTTGAAATGCTCTGGAGGTATGTTTGTGTGAATGCTGTTATAAGAATTGATTCTACCTTGCCAACTCCAGTTTGTTTTTTGCGTTTCTTTAAATGAACCAGCACATGTACACTAGTGAACCTGACTGTTATAAAAGGAAATAAAAAAGGTAAGGATTTTTATTAGACATTAAGCACTATGCTATAATATTCTTCAAAGTTTCACTACAAAATCCTGGATGCTCTGGCTGCTTCCATCAGTCTGACAAGTTCCTTCACTCTGAAGCATCTGGCCCATCAGCTTGCTTCTCTTATCATGTGTTTGATCTCAACCCTTGCAACGAACTGAATGTGTGCACCCCATACCCCAATTTCGTATGTTCAATCCTAACTTCTGATAGTATGGTGTGAGGAGGTATAACTACTATTTGCAAGGTAATTAGGTCAGATGAGTGGAAACCTTATGAATGAGATTAGTGCGTTATGAAAAAGACCTCAGAGAGTTTTCTGGACCTTTCTGCCATGTGAGGACGCAATGAGAAATGGCACTTCACAAGCAGGGGGTCAGCACTAGAACCCAACTATATTGGCACCATAATTTCATATTTCCAAAGTCTGGAACTGTTAGAAATAAATATTCATTACTCATAAGCCAGCCAATTCATAGTTAATTGTTAGAGTAGGCTGAACTAAGACAATATCCTTCAGATGATTTAGTGTGTAGTTTATCAAAGGTCATTTCCTTTCCTATTCTATCCCAAAACTGGATGATTGGGGGCAGATTTTTACTTAATATCTCATGCATTGACTCTTCAGTTAAACTAAATATGACTTATACACAAGATTTTTGTTTTCACTTTGTTAATGTAGACTAACAATATGAGATGATTTTTCATTTTATATTCCAGAGTTCTCAGTTAATTAAATTGATATGTTTTCAGTATGTTATTCAGTATTAAAATATTTTGACAAGTTGTTCATCTTGCATTTCAAAATATTCATTTGTAAATTAAAAATGTTGATACCCGTAATCCTTAACTATGTTGAAGATAATGATTTAATGTTATAAAACACAGAGAGGAAAATATTGAGTATGATGTAAAGATTCCTGATGAATCAATAGATAGCATATAGCATCAAGTAATCTATTAGTGCAAGAAACTGTTCAATCAACAAGTATCTAAATAAATCATGTTTATAGCAAATTTAGAGTAACTGGCTCAAATCCAATTAACTGTTTTACAAAAACATACAGATTTCTTATTCAAATATGTGCTATTATTATTATTTGTGTGTGTGTGTGTGTGTGTGTGGCACCAGGGATCAAACTCACAACCTCATGCCTGCCAGACAGGTGCTTAGGCTACTGAACCAAACTCCCAGCCCTACTTTTTGAGGCAGGGTCACACTATGTAGCTCAGGTTGGCCTTGTGCACATGTTGTAGCCTAAGCTAGCCTTTAACTCACAACACTCCTCCTACCTCAACCTCCCAAGTACTGAGTACTGGGATTAAAGGCGTGTGCCACAACGCCTGGCTGTGCTATTATTCTTTATCTTAATTATAGACTGTTTGGTTAAGCACTTCAATATTCAGAGATAAAATAGTTCCACACATATTTCTAAAAGGAATAAAATGAAAATATTAATGTAATAGGCTACAAAGTTATGTAAGAGAAGAGAGATAGTACTGTTTATAAGACCTATGTAATTGGAATTACATTATTCTGTACTTTTGAATTACTAATGATCACCAAGCTCTAGTAAATTTTCATCAGTGGAAGCAAAGTGCTTCAATAGTAAGAATCATAAAACTGTAGTAGAAAATTAAAGAATAAGTATGAACTAAAGCAATGAGTTATTCTTAATAGTTCTCTCTTAATATATCTATAAATATATATCTATGTAGAGAGTATGAATGCTTAATTTTATACCATTTCTTATAATGAAAAAAATAAAAGTCCTTGAACTACTTACTAAAAGAAAAATTTTTATCAAGTTTTATCAAATCCCCCTAGAAAAAATTTTAATTCTGTCAGAAGGTGAAGGCTGGAAGTTTATATATTATTTCAGTGAATGGGAACACTCTGAAACTTTATATGAAAATGTGAATATATGAAGGAAAAGCAGCATACCGTACAGTCACCTATGCATATTTTGTTTCTCAGTCCCCCTGACTTGCAGGGTATTGCACAAAGCAGCCTAGGATGGGAAAAGAGAACCAAGGACAAACTTAAGAACAACCAGTTGGAGATTTAACTGTATTCCTGTGAAAAAATTTTTCTTGTCTAGTAAAGACTGTTCTGTTTGTTGGGCAGCAAGCTGGATGGAATAGAAGGATCACCTAAGGAATGAAGGTGTGTGGTTCTGGGTACTGAAAGAGCAGATGTGGGTGCAGATGTAGAGAGCTGACCAGAAGGCAGAGGGAAAACCCCATTATGCTATTACAGAAGACAGAGGTCTTTGAAGGATTCTGATGAAAAGTATGCTATAGGTGTAAGATGTATACTTCTCACTTTTGGCTACAACATTATGCATACAATGCATTTGAATATTCTAGGCCAATGTGAATAGTTACCAAGGTCTTCATGAATGTTGTTAAGGGGCAAAAGTAGGGGAAAATAGAATACAGTTGAGTTAAAGATGTGCCGTACGCATATTGTTTTTTAAGCACTTTTAAAAGACTTGTGATGTCTTATGTGACCTGTTTTGAAACCAAAATAATCCAGGTTAGTTTCTGTTTATTATTTGATTTCTCTCTGTATGATACCACAAGACAAATAAGGCCAACTTACCAAGATAAGAGAAATAAAGTCAATTTACCAATAGTGATTTCATCTTAATCTGAACTAACCAGTTAACTTTCTTATAGGGTGACTAAGACAAATAAGCAGGTAACTATTTTCTGCAGAAGTCCTTTTTAAACTTATCTCTAGCATAATATCATGTCTTCCTATATTCTAAATTAGATAGTTCTATAGTCAACTGCCTATGTATGATTCTGTCTTTTTCTTTAGATCTTTAATGGGTCCTGGTTCATTCCCGCTTCACCATGGAGCTTAGGGTAGTGTCTTATATATTTCTACTATTAAACACCTGCTAAACAAAAAGGAAGGGGTGGGTTCGTGGAAAATCAGCCTTTAGGCAATGTCTGACAAGTACATTCTGTCCTTTTCTAAAACTTGAATTTTGAGAATTGCATTGTTATTACTGAGTATTTATTATCCATTATTTTTGTTTCCTTCATTTTCAACTTTCTGTCAGAAAGACTTAAATAAAATACCGAATGCTTCATTCATGATTTTTCTTAAATAATTGTATAAATGTAGTTTCTGTCACTCTCATTGCATATATTCTAATTTTCTGTTTGTTGAAGCATTTCATATTTTTAAGTGATGCACTCTTTTTCATTCTCTTTCTCTTTTTGGAAGGTATAAAACTTTTACAAGTGAGATAAAAGGAAAGTAACCATGCATATCCAGGTCATTATAATCAAGTCGTTCTGGCTTTTTAATAAACTACAAGGTAAAAAATTATCTAGTTTCATAATTTAGTAGTGCTAATGTTTCAATATATTTGTTTAATTGACTATAATTCTGGATATTTGATTTTTTAATAATGAAAATTTTGAATAAGTTAGTATTCCATTTATTGTCATTTTTTTGTTTTCTGTCTTCCTTTCTATTTTATTCTTGTGCTTTTTGCTTCTGCCTCTCCTAATACATTCCCTAATGCATCTCCTAATACTTATACAATTGATTATGTGGAAAATGTAAAGTCCTTACTGCTCTAGACGTTTAATTACTCTTTTTTCAGCTGACCAGTCACCTAGAACTTCCACTTATGAGTTTAATTACTGCTAATGTTTTGGTGACAATGCTGGTAGCAAAATATCATTTTTAAGTAAGCTTTTTTTTTAATTAAAATCACTTGTCCAGCTGGATTTTTAAGAGTTTTTCCCTCTATGCATATATTTATGCTAAATTTGTAAATGCTATGTTCTTATAAATATTAAGTGACAAAATTAAATTTAATATGAATGTTGAATTTTTATATGGAACAAGTTTAATTATTGGCAGTGTACATCCATTAATTCACTCAGCAAATGAAGTATTGACTGAATGTTTGTGTCCGGCATATAGTAAAATGATGCAGTTAAAAAGAACATGTCTGGTGAGAAGAAAATATATATATTATAAGTGTTTCTTTCTGGATTACATGTGAAGTGATGATAACTACATCCATTTAGCGGAAACAAAATATCCCAAGGTTCAATTTACATATAAAAGTTAATACAAACCTCCTTTGTCTATGTCTTCACAATAAGAATTTCTGTATTTGCAGTATCTTCACTTTATCCCTATCCTTTCATTTTGAAGTGTATTTCTTTTTTTATGATTTAAAAAAAAAACAATAAAATAATGATATAGAATTTCATATCAGGATAATAAGAAATTAGCAACAATTAATATATTGCATATTATCTTCAAAGTAACTGCTCAGATTACAAGGTATAGGCATGTGAAATTCATCAAACAATATAAGCACATATCATACTAATGAACTAAAAGAAATTAGTACTATAGTCATCTTAGCTATCATATATATATATTTATATATATATATGTGTGTGGTTTTTTTCTTTTCCCTTCCTTCTTTTCTATTTTTCCACATCCCAATTGTTCTTTCCTTTTAAGTAGTTTCTTTCCCTTTCATGATATCTATTGTAGATTTTGGTTCTTATTTACACTTTCAGTTTCTTACACAAGGGAGACAATACAATGTTTGCACATGCAGTCTGATTTATTTCACTTGTAAGTATGGTTTCTAGCTGTATCCATTTACCTATGATATATATTTCTTTAATACTCCCTATGAAATATTAAAAGTAAGAAGTTATATGGCTTTCTTACAGACAAATTCTGCAAATGTTCAAGTGAACCAGTGCATCTCACTTTAATATCCATGAATCAATGAGTATTTATTTAATGTCCATTAGAGTGTTACACATGTAAAGAATCTGAGAGTAGATTAAAGCAAGATCTTTGTCTACAACCAGCTATTAATCTTTTGGAAAGAGAAAAGACATTACACATGTCTCACTGAAGTCTCTAATCCATTTATCCATTCACTCATTCATAGATTCAGCAAACATTTATTGAATGCCTATTTGTACCTAAAGTTCTTATAGGCATAGCGTTTTATTTCCAGTAACTGTCTAGAGGTTCTGAAAAACAAATAGATAGTATATTTAATAAGTAAACCCATTCAGTAAGCACATAGTGCTCTTTGGACAGAGAAAATGAAACTCCAACTTATTATAGGAGAGCAGAATGATTGATCACAGGAGAAGAAAAGATCACTTTCTTTGAAGGCTGCTACAGTGATACACATGAACTTCAGACATCTAGACCTGTGTGGCTACATAAAATACCAGGTAAAAATATTACAGGAGCCTCAAACTTAAGAAACTCCTAAAATAAACTGTTTAATTGCTAATCTCTCCACCATGCCCCTTTGACTGCACACCTGCCCACTGTTCTTCATTGTCTCACAAATAGCACCCTCAGTGATGCTCAAGCTACAAATCCTCTATTTCTTTCTTTTTTATTCTCTTACAGATAAATGTCGTATTGATTCTACTTCAAAATCTCTTTTGATTTTCATCTAGTTCTTTTTATCTACTCTTCCATAACTGTTCCAAATGTACCTAACCTTTCTGGTTCTCTCTAGTTTCACATAAATGTAATCTGGGAGTGACACAATCATTCGCACCATAGCATCCAGTATAACAAAATGTTTGATAGCAGGAGTCTAATTTTGAATAATTTATATTAAGCTATTCTTGCTGTGGAAATTAAATTTATGAAAAATCTGCTTCCTTGGTGAAATAAGATTTGTTTCTAAAAACTATTCTGCTCTCTAAGAGGAGACACGAATTATTTCACAGACCTGGAAACATGGTAAGTGGCTAAACTTCAACCCTTGTTTGTAAAATAATTTTACATGAAAAGACAAATAGTTGCACAACTGTGAGCAATTTAAGAAAGACCACTCCAGCAGAGAAGTCACAGCTGGAAAGAATCTTCACCTTCCTATGCTTATTTCAATTAATCCTGAGAAACAATTGCAAAATGTCACAACTGCCCTCTAGACTCTAAATTTAAACAGAAAACTGTCATCGCATTCAATTACAAATTTTTATCCACTGAATAATACAAACTATAATTTCATTTTAACCCAAGAGAATTAAAATGTTTAATATATTCTATAAATCATTGAGCATAAAATGACTAAAGTTTACAGGGAAGGACTTCGAAAATTACGACAGAAGTACTATGTGTCTAAAATTATGTACAAATACGGTCTGGTGCCTCCCCAATCTGTAGAGGGTATGTTCCAAGACCCCTCGTGGATGTCTGAGTCATGTACAGTAATGAATTCTATTTAAAGTGATTTTCTTTCTCATTTTTTTTTTTTGGTATATTTTAACAATCTCAGCATACACTTTTTTTCTTTCATTGTTAAATTGAGCACTTTTACCCTTTCATTTAATGGATGCACTTTACAGCTGCTGTTTGGGACATTAGAATTGCTAGCATCATTTCTCTTATGGTCAGAAGCTACTGTTGTCCAAGACAACATGTACTCAAAGATAAGCAATGTGATACCACACCGGTCAGTCTGACAGCTTAATGAGCTACTAACTGAGTAACAGGTAAGCAGTGTGAACAATGTAGATACTTTGGACAAAAGAATGATTCATATCTGGGGAAAGATGGTACATAATGGCACAAGACTTCATCTTGCTATTCAAAATGGCATAAAATTTAAATCTTACTGTTTTTATTTCTATAATTTTGCATTGAACATTTTTGAATGTAGTTGACAGCAAATAACTGAAACCAAGGAAAACAAAACAATGGATAAAAGGATGAAGTAGAATAAACTACATCAAAATTTTCCTTTCAAAGATTTTAGATGCTTTCTCCATCTCCAGTGTTAAACAAGTTTTAGGGACCAATAAAAGACCACAAAAAAGCAGATTAACACAAATAGCGACTACACTAACTTCTTGAAGTCATGCAGCAAACAGTTAAATATGAGCAGAGCATAGTGGAAGAAACCTTTGTATTCACAGAGTTCTTATATTGTCTTTTAGCATTTGTATTGTGAAAACACTAAAATAGAACACATTTAAAATGAGTTGTTATGGTTTGTATCTACATGTGACCCCAAAGCCTCATGCACTCTTAGGTGGAGAGTTTCAAAGGTGGCTGGATTAGGATGTGTCAATGTGGATGAAGGGTCTGATAGTGGGATTAAGGGTGCCCCACCCTGGGCATGGGAGGCACTAGTTCATAGGTTTATAGCCTGTATAGACTATAAAGGCTGCTGCTGCTGCTGCTGCTGCCCTCTGCCTGCCCTGCCATGCCAAGGACTGGTTCTCCTCTGTAACGCCCCTCTGTCGTGCTGCCCTGCTTGGAATCAGCTGGCTAGGGACTGAAATCTTTACAAACAGTGAGCTAAGTAAACCTCTCCTCCCTTAATTTGTGGCTGTTGTATATTTTTTCTTGGCTATGAGAAAAGTAAGACATGAACCTTTAAGTATTTGAAAATGCAAAACATAAAAACTTCCTGCAAACGAGTAATTCAGAAACAATACATGCCGACAAAAATGCATAGGGTGAAGTTTTCTTCTAGCAACAAAATAGAGCAGCACATTTTATAATGGGAAAATCATATTCAAACAGACCAAAACAGAGAAGTCCCATAACCACAGGATTAGGGTATGGTTTGGTTTTTGTCCAATAACTTGTTCTGCCATGTGGAGAGAAGAAGTCATAGTAATGCCCTCAGCCCTCTTAAGGCAGATAAAGCCTCATGATTTAGTTTCCATTCATAAATAGCCTTATCTTTTACCTTAGTTTCTAATGTATATATTTTTGTTATTTGTATGTTCTAAGACATAGAAATATTAGGAAGCACTGAGTTAATGGATAGTAAAATGCAGTGATTGTTATTTCTTATTATGAATTTAGTCATCCTTAATGGTTCTTGATGATATCATAAATTAAAAACACCTTTAGTCATATTGGAGTTTAGATTAATATGTTTGAAATTCAAATATCTGCCTTTAAACCATCTTCCTAATAATCTATGTACAGCAGAATATGAGAGCAAAGAATCAGAGGGGTTCTGCCCCTAATATACTTATTGAATGCTCCTAGCTCTCAGTTTTTTTTCAAAGTGTTAGTATATTTTAGGGCACATCTATTAACCCAAGTCTCCTGCCTCAAAAAAGAAACAAGCAAGCACTTTCTCTCCTTTGGGGGTTCTGATAATAAATACCTAGTGTGTGCCATACATAACAATTTATAATCAAAACATTTTGCTTCTGGTAAACTCATCATACAAGTAACATAAAGAGCTGTTTTAGCAGGATTCATTCCTAAATGAATTCATATCTAAATGACTCCACTTATGTTATACTAATATGACTAAATTTGACCAATGATAAATTTGAGGCTGCAAGTCAGTTTACTTTGAAATTTCCTGTGCACTTAGTAAATATGTTGATTTTAATTAAGTAATTACCAATATTGATTGTAGTAAGACACATCTATTGATTTTAATTAAGAAGAATTAATTTTGGGTTAAAATTCTTCAGAAACTAGACTGATAGTGATATATAAGTGTGTGTGTATATATATGCATACATATATATACACATATCCTAAGATCATACCACTTGTTCAAATGTACAGTGTAATGTAATTATGATTGGTTAATCAATACAGGCTTAGAAACACATGTAATCTTGCTGATGTACCCAAAAATACTAAACCTGATATAAATAATGAGTCAATAAACACTTCTCTGTATAGAAATTAGTATTTCCTCACATTCAGATAAAATGATGACTATGAAGGAGGCAGGCTAACTTGTTGGTATGCAGATTCCTATTGTTAGAAGACCTGCACAGGATCTATGCTTCTTGTTTCTTTTCTTTTACCTTTTTCAGTCAGGTGATTTTCACTTACTAGAAAATGAGAAGAACCAACCGGCTGAATTCATATTTTGATTGCCATTTGCCAACTATGTGAAGTTATGAAAGTTACTTAAATTCTCTGAGATTTAGATTCCTCATGATAAACAATTCCAATTCTAGTTTGGTCACGAGGATTAAAGGAAGCAGAACCATGCTTGGTATGTACTAATCGGGGTGGGCACATGTTAAATTGTTTATTCATATCAAAAGAAAACATCTACTCATAATTCTTTCAGTTATTCCACTATGTGCATTTTTAATAGTTAGAGTTGAGGAAAAATTATTGTAAAAATTGCATGGATCCACTCTATTTTTAAAAATATAATTATTTAAAAATTAATCAGCCCCACTGTACTATTCGTTATGACTGTCTGGGTTAAAAATGTAGGGTAAAGATAATGTATACTAACACAAGTAACTGAAATTTAAAATAATCTTCAGAATACACAACACTTGTTATGGTTTATACATTGTGTCAACTTGAGAAATCTAAAAGCTTAATTAAGTAACTCAGCAGCTCTGCATCCTGGGGTGTAGAGCATTACCTGTTCATTATGTGAATTTGAGAAAGTTAGAAGTTCAACTGAGAGACTCAACAGGGAGCCAGGGTTCTTACTTTGTAAATATCCTCATCCTGTGCAAAGGAAGGCAAGGAGGTTTGTGAATGCTACACCCACCCTGGGGGTGGGGTCCTGTGTACAATATAAGGGAGAAAAAGAGGGTTGCTCTTGCCCTTTTACTCCAGCTGCTTTTGCTCAGCTGCTGCCTTGAAGTGTTGCCCCAGTGCCATGCCACCCTACCTTGGAGCCAGCTAATTATAGGCTGAAACCTCCAAAAACTGTAAGCTAAATAAACCTTTCCTTCCTTAGTTCTGGGTGTCAGGTATTCTGTCTCAGCAATGAGTGAAAAGTAACCAAGACAACCACCCAATCAATCTTGAAATAAATATTTTGTTAACTCAATTGGTGGCCATACTAAAACACCCATAATCTTTAGTTGTAATACAAGAATTTTCAGGGATAAATATGTTTCTTTGTTGATCTATTCATCTTTTCTCAACTTCTCTAGGCAGTTTAGATAGCTCACTGCTGTAGAGAATAACTAAAATGTGATGGAAAAAAAATCCAAGAAGAAAACAAAATCATGTTGCCAAAAATTATTTTCCTGGGGGTAAATAGGAAATTGACTATTCAATAATAAGGACATGTATTGATTCCATCCAGAAAATTAAACAAGGTGATGATTATGTGTTCATCTAGATATTTATTAACAAAATACTATATCTTAATATACAAATATTACAAAGAAGGAAGATATAACTAGTTGAGATGTGGATGTACTCTACTATATAATCAGTAAGCTTAGTCTTCTCTGAAGTTCTAGTTTTAAGTCATTTAAAATATAACTGTTCATTCTGTTATGAGCCTTTTGATGAATTCTTAATTTCTTTAAATCCAGTAATATGACAGAAGTTTATGCCCACATCCCTGTTTTGCAAAACCTTCTCCTGTCTTCTGACACTTTGCATTGTACCAATAGACACTCTGAAAAAACTTGTTACTCATTAAGTAGAGAAGATAGGAGAGGTATAGTTTATGTAATTATTTCTTAAATAAATTTTAGATCCAGTAATAAAAATTCACTATCATGGAAATTAATATTTCCAAAAAAATTAGTGTGAAATTGTATAGCATAGAATATGTTGCCCTAATTTTTCTTATAGCTTGCCATATGCTAATTGCTATGTAGGTATTTTCCTACATTATATTAACGAATCTTACTTTAATCACTTCAGTGAAAATGTTCAATATCTGAGATTCACATAGATAGAAAATTATTGGAAAATATATACTTGAGGTCCATTATTGTTTTGTTTTATTTTTATTTAAAAGATTAAAAACACAATGTGTTTGGCATTTTGGATGATATATACTAGCAAATTCTATCATTTGTATATGACTACTCAATATTAGTATCATTACCTTTTTTCTCAAATTATGTCAGAAGTGCCTTGAAGATCATGATACTGGCATGAAACACACTGTTACTTGCACAAAAAGAAATTCTGACTCATAAGGCTCTGGTAACAAAACTGAGCATTCTTAACAATCACATAGACCCCATCCCATCTCTAAGCTAACCTTCGCTGGACTCCATACTTTGTTATTATATTCAGTTATATGAACATGGCTAAAATGAAAACTGCATATGCAATCCTGAGTTATATTTGAATTTTGACAATATGTATGTTTAAAATTAGTTTTTGTAAGCAAAGTATTCCATGAATATTCTGTCTCCCAAACTTTGAAATCCAAATATTTAAAACAGCTTTAAATTGGATAACCTAAATTGAAACCTAAAAAAAAAAGTTTGTGTGTGTGTGTGTGTGTGTGTGTGTGTGTACTGGGGATAAAACTTATGACCTTGCACTTGCCAGACTAAACCAAATCCCTAGCCCTATGTGTTGTTAGGTATTATGCAGTGGCAGTGCTTGTCATTCTAGAGTGTCATAGTGCTTATTATATATTAACTGAATTATTACCTAAATGATTGAACATCAGGTTTTCTACACATATAGAAATATAATTTAAAAATACAATGGCAGAAAGAATGTTTGTCTAAAACTAATAGTGTTTTACATTTTTATTAGTAAAAGCATCCTATTGTTATAATCTTGTGTTTTCTGAACTCTACACCTAATTTTAAATGGCATAAAAGTAAAAGTAGCATTTCAGATTTTGAATTCCTTTGCTGTCTTCCTTTAATTCCCTCATAGAACAGTCACTGACCTCTGATTTTTTTTCTTTCATTTGCGATCCTCCTCTGCACAGTGCCTCACAGGCCGAACTTGATAGTGACCAGCCAGTATCACGCATAATGCTCCTACAATCCCAAATGCACAACTACAAAAGTTCAGGACACAAGTAGAGTCTAATTCCAGAATAATTCTCCAATATTTTCTGACCACCATTGAAAAATAACGTTACACTTTAATTTTTTTTTAATGTATAGTGATTTAGCATACTTTAAGAGCCATCTTGTGGCTGTACATTTAATGATAGCCTGAAGTCTACTCAAACACTTCACAAGGCCTATACTACATGTCATTTAGCAATGGGATGTAACCTGACTTAAAAATTTCTAACTTTGGTCAAAGAAATACACAGCCTCCTTATACTTGTATCTGAAACCCTGGATATCATGGAGACAATGCACAGTTGTAACTTTTGTACACCTTAAAAACAAAGCTTACCTTCACAATAATCCAAACTACCTTTATGAAAGAAACACCTGGTAACTGATAGGACTGAATACAACTGAAAGAAATGAACAAGCACCCTTTAAACTAATAGTCTCCAGATGGAGACTGTAGTGGACTGACAACTGGTGGGCAACTTGTAACACCCAACTGAACTGAATCAGCATGGTGGTAGGTGTGGAATGCCCACCTGAGAACTGTTGCCAACACCATAAAAAAGAGAACTGCAGAGGAAGAATTGTTGTGTTTTGCCTTGTTTTAGTACTGGGGATTGAATTCATGACCTCATGCTTGCTGGGCAGGCCCTGTGCAGCTATGCTAAATCTCTGGCTGTTGTTAGTTCTCTTGTTGCCATTGTTCTCCTGGAGGAGTTTGTCCAGCTTCTTTCCTGATACAAACTTGGCTGTTATCATCAGAGGAGCTCGGGGCTTTGCTGTTGCTGAGAATGGCTGCAGTTCATTTTGGGGGAGCTCTGGCCCTTATTTTGAGCATGCTTCCTGGCTCTGGAGGGGAAGATGATGTGCTGTTCAATCTCCTGGAGAAGCTTGTCACACTGACTTCTTGGCATGAAGTTGGCTGTTCTCATTGTCAGAGGAGCTCAGAACCTCGTTGTCACCGAGGATGGCTGTGATAGTTTTCAGGGGAGCTCTGGTCCTTACTTTGAGCATCACTTCCTGGCTCCAGTACAGATCCACTGGTGACCTTTGGCACTTCCAAGCCCAGATCCATGAAACAGACTTGCATGAGACATCATCGTAGGCTCTAGGTGTTCAGCTGGACTCATGCAGAACGTTGATATGGGATCCCGGCCCTCAGTTGGATTCTTTGGGGTTTTAATGTGTGAACAGATTTCCTGCACTTTTTGTGTTTGACTCTTAGGGTGACTATTATAAAATAATTCTATAAATTTTGTGTCCTGTAGTAAATCATTTTCCTTGGAAACCCTGACTACAACAAAGACCTTCCTGGTTGTTCTGACATTTAATGCCAGACTATACCTGGCCCATACTACTGTCCTCCTGCTACCCGTGTTGTAAAAGAGCTACCAAACAAAAATTGCTTAAACATCAGGTGGTGCTTTTAACTATCTTCTTTAACACAAATTACACTAAAGGGCAAAAGTTACACCTCAAGAAGCTGGCTGGCCAAAATCACCCATGAACTCCAAACCTGACCACACACACACATCTCACATATGTGTTTGTTATTCATACAGCATATAGTAAGAGCAGGGAGCAGACTAGACTGTCATAACGGATAGGATAAATTTTTTGTTTTTAAGTATGGTTGCTTTACAGCAATATATAAAGACACTGATCATAACCACTGATGAATGAAATACATATTTCAGAAAAATTTTCACTTGTGTCATTCCAAGTGTAACTGAATAGAAAGTGGCTCTTGTTTTCTTTTTACTTTTCCTTTTTTTTTGTCATCAGGAATCGAACTCAGGAATTGGCGCTTGTCAGGCAGGCTCTGTGCCACTGAGCTATATCCCAGGTCCAGAATTTGTTTTCAAAGCAGAACTTTGCTTTATGTTTTTTTCCTTCTTCATTGCATGAATGTGTATAGTGGTTCCATGAGTTTTCTGAAAGCCAGGTCAACAAATATGCCTTTTATTTTTTTCATGATTTCTAATATTTTTAAAAACAGTTTAACATGGAAATATAACTAAATTGTGCCAACATACATCAAAACATAGAGAACTCTAAATTCCACCCATTATGTCACAACCTATTCTTCAAGATAATAGAATCGATGATGGTTTCTAATTGTCTATTATTTTATTACATGATGAAAAATTTCTCTGGGGCTCAGAAATCCCTGAAGATAGATTAGTTCATATATTCCTCTCAAGAACTCTGTGAGGGACATATTATTATAATTTATGTCTACATTGGAAACATTGGGAAACTAAAATTTAGAAAATATTAGTACCATACAAGAATGATACTGAGACTGGCCCCACGAGAAATGGTTGCAGAATCAAAATCCTTACACCTCTTGCACTCACTGAAAAGCAGTATCTTTTAAAGTAAGAGTATTGAGTTATTTTTTTTCCTGACTTTACACACACATACACTAGCATGCATGCACGCACACACTGTACCATGCTCTAAAAAGATCTGTAATAGAAACACTCGCTCAAGTCTAACACTTGGAATGACATGAAGAACATTGGCATTGGATTTTCTCCTGACTTTTCATCTTCAGCTGCTCAGGAGTATTAAAATGATCTGCAAATGTGGTGCTGAACTTGGAAGAAAAGCCAATTTAAATATCTATTAACCATAACCTATATATACTTAACACTTTCCCTTCTTTATCTTGTAAGGACATTTTATTCACATTTAATTAAACTGATGAGAAAAAGTCAAATTTGATATGTGCTACTTTGGCAAATCAATATTATAGAAAGGTTAGAAAATCATGCATTTGATAAAAGGCATTAGTATTAAATCTTACTTTAAAAATAAAGGATTATTAATTTTAAATGAATAGTTAATATTTTATTTTATAACAAAAGTTAAAGAATTTGTGTATATCATATATAAATTTACACCAAAGGAAAGGAGACACAAGGAGAGAGAAAGAGAAATTGAGATTGACTATACCCTAAGCAATAAATATATTCATTAATCAATTTGTTTTTTAAAAGCAAGGATTCTACTATTGGATTCCTTGAACTTAAAGTCAGCTAAGAAAAACTACATTAAGCAAAATATAATATTTCCAAATTTCATGTGTGATCTAAATATGATTTTGAAAAGACCTATTTTAGTTATTATTTCATGTTTTTCCAAAATGCATTCTCAAAGACACTTCTGATGTTCCTAAACACTTTGACAGATTTTCAAAGCTCTAATGATGCTAAATATTTAATCATAATTTCATGGCTTCTTTTTTTTTTCTATTTGTGGTACACACACACAAAGACTTTAAGAATTTATAATTATACTTAAAAATCTGTTTTACTTTTCCAAATAGCACCTGTAACTATTATATGAAAGTCTAAAATTCTGTATCTATTTTATATTTTACTCTTCTACCTAAGTTATAGTGATAAGTGCAAAATAAATTTTGTATACTGCATCTGCTAATTTATGAATCTGATAACTAATAAATTGATCTGTAATCATTTATGACTCATAGTTCTGTCTCCCATATGCAGTTAACAGTAAGTTAAATCATGATAACTACAAGAGAAACAGAACTCTGGTTGAATAAACAAACAGAGAATTACAACATATGGAACATAAGCCCTTCATCCTCATTTCCTCCATAGCATCCTAGAATAGAGGTGTGGCGATGTGACTTCCCAGCTTCCTAATCTTACCAAGAAGCCACGTGATGTTGCCTCATTTATAAGAGCTTTCTAAAAGAAATTTAGATTTCAGATGAATTTAAGTGACTGAACAGGAAATTAGTTGACCCAAGAAGACAGATCTCATTGATCCACGTCTCATTTTTCCATGAAGCACTGACAAAAAATAGCAGGTGTCCTGATTTGAAAGGGTGATATTTTTAAGAGGATTGAAGAAAACAGGCAAATATAACTTGCATTCAAGCAGAGCATTTTATTTTCTCTATACTTCAACTGTTGTTCCTCATCTCCAGAGGCTGCCAGCCACAGCCATTTGTGAAGCCACAATGGATCTATTCTATCCAATCCTCTAGTGGGGATAGGTCATTACACCAGCGGTGTGGGACTTCCCAGAACAGATTTGCCTTCTAGTGCTAATTTGTTTTTCTCTGGAGCAATACGCAGAGGAACTAATCATGAGGGTTCATCGTGAATGCTTTCTTGGTAGAATTTTTAACCTCTGTTGCAGCTGCAAGATTGGGAAATGTATGCATTAAAGCAATTAAATTCTAAAAAAATTTAAGAGGCATAACATACTAGCAATGTGTGCGTGATAGGGCTTATTACAGAAAATAAACATACATTAAAATTAGCTAGCTACAAGACAGAAACTATGATTTCATAAATCACATGCCCTGAAATTTTTCTAACAATATAATAACAGCTTCTTAATAAAAGTGTGCTAGTAAATTTAGAGAGATTATACTCATGTAATAATAGAAGAAAAATACGATAAATTCTAAATTTGGCTTTTCTGTGAAGCAACAAAAAAGAATTACATGTGTATACTTGTGTGGCCTTACAGTACCTTTATAACTTTGTAGTTAGGAATAAAATTGTTAATCTAAATAAATATCATGTTATACTGAACCTCATGTACTCATGCTAGAGATATTAGTTGTATCTTTTCCATTCTCCAACTACTACCCTTGTGAATTGATTGTGTATAATTAAAACTCAGGGTTGAAAGTTACAAGATAATAGACTTTGTAGTTTAAAGGACTAGTTTAAGATAGTACAGATTGTCTTCGAAGTTATGGGCATTTCTCTAACAGGAATAGCCACATTTTGAATTAACATTTGGAAAAGCAATGTAGAAATAAAGGTAATATCAAAAAGAAGTAAGCCTAAATGACCTTTCACCTTTTCTGTAGGGCACATGAAATTCTTGTTACCTGAATGATGGCTCCTTTTTTGCTCTGCACTTCATTCTGTGAATGCTATACGTCTACTTCCTACATTGTCTCATACATAATTTTGGTGTGGCACTGGAAAACGTTCTTATATAAACTTAAATGAATATCTCTTCCTGAAATGCTCAATTTTATGTTCATAATTGTCAGTTTACTCTCTGAAACATTTTAAGTTATTAACTGATACCAATATCCAATGTAATCAACTTTCTGATTGACAATTTACTTCTTTTCCTGTTGAGTTCCAGTCATTCTGAAATACTACTACATTATTGCAATATTATAATGTGAATTTTGATACTTAATGCAATAAATCCTGAATTACTGCTGAGTGGTAGTAATTCATCAGTAGTATGTGCTTTATGCATCGTTGTTTTCAGTTATGCAGTTTGGGAAGATTTTGATGTTAATTGAAAGTTCTAAATCACTACATATGCACTTGATACCTCAAATTAAATACGTGTATAATTTGATAAATAAATATCACAGTGTTAATGCTTTATATATTATCATAATCTTAAAACAGTATATAAGGTTTCACATAGTGTATATTGAATTATATATATATTACCTCATATAAGCAGAATATGTTTTAAAGATTTTTACATAACTAAAACAAGAAGTATATTGTGTGCTTAAAAATTTGAAACTCTATTTTGCACAGTTAAAAATAGTTTTGAGGCACTTCAATCTAAGGGATATTGCAAGAAACAATTTCAATCAACGAGATAAAGTGTATTTTTCAAAATGGATTATGTCTATTTTGTGACATATAATTGAATACATGAAGTACAAATTGGTATAACTGAATTGACTGACCAATTACACAATTTGAATCCTAGTTTTGTAAAATAAATCATTTGGCCCTTTTATAACCGGGAAATATAATTACAATATATATTTAAAATAATGAGGAAAATTATCAGCACGTGAGTACAAAACATTTCTGCTGCAGATGAAAAGGCTACAAGCTATTATGATTTGGTGTTGTGGCTCTGAGGTGAGGCCTCTGTTTAGTACTAAATTGTAAGTCATGTTTATTCTCATAGAAACAAAGAAAGTAGGTGTTGTCATTTTTTTTCCAAAAATGAAAAGGAAAACAGAAACAAGGCTCAAAACTAATTAAACTTGCTGCAACAGAAATGAAAGCATTTTGATGCAACTTATTAAAGGGAAAATGCTGTGAAATTAACAGTAATCAAAAGCTAATTAAGGTTGGTGCAATAGGAGCAGTCAAAGAATGCTTGATAACATGTACTGAGCTAAAGAGACACGGCTGTCAAGGAAAGGACATATGTGGAATAAAATTCAAGTAATTACAGAAAAAAGGCTGAAACAGAATCCACTGGTATATTACACATAAATAAACAGAAATAGGCAATATAGGATTCTTAGCAGAATCTTAAATTTAGTTAATGAACATGACTCCATGCAAAAATAAGAGATGCCATGAAATGAAGCTTTTATTATTACTCTTTTATTGCCCATAATTACCCAAAACTCTTAAACAGCAATGGTAAAATCATTCTGCTTTTGGTGAATCATAAATTAAGCATACATACCCATTTACTTAGTCTAACATACAGTAACTAAATTCAATGTTTTTATTGGATAATGTAAGGACACAGGATTTTGGTGTTTTTCATCTTTTCATGAAATAAGCGACCCTGACCTTCACATTTACAATTATGAGATAGGACTGCTTTTGCTTTTTCAGTCTCGCTTTCCTTCATCATCAGTAATGTCAATTAAAATTGAAGGTTAAATGCATGCATGAGCTAAATACACCATTTGCCAAGTGCATTCACTGAGCTCAGTAATACAGGAGGCAGAATAGTCCCAAGGTTAAAACTGAAGTGAAAAATAGTCTCAAGGCAAAAACAGAAAATAAAAGGTAAGGAATAACTAGTAACAACAAATTTTTACTGTTTGCTATTATATATTATTAGCCTTTTTCATTAGACCTGGGTAACAGTGGAGAAAAACATTTGGACAATAAGAGTAATTATTACAAATACTACAAAGGAACAAAAGGCAAGGGTACATAAAAATAGCAATTTTTGTATAACCTAGAATAGTTATCTTTAAATGAACAGAGAAGGCATTGTATTTTTTCAAAATCTAAAAAGAGAGTTGATACTGCTAGAAAAAAGAAAAAAAAAATCAAAGCAGCTTTTCATTCCTCCCAGGCACTAAGCTGCACAATGAGTTATAGTCACCAGGTGAGCCACAGTGCTAATTAGAGCACTCCAGCCTTACCGTTAGACTCACTTAGGGAAAGAGGACTGGAGAGGAGGAGTGGGCTTGTAGCATCAGACCATGGCTCTTAAGCTCACATGTGCGTAGTTCTTGAGAGGAGCTTGGTAAAAGGCAGGTTTTAGTGGCTGCCCCTAGTGACTCTGATTTGTAGGTCAGGGTAAGTCTGAGGCATCTAAAATTTAACAAGCACCCCCAAGTGGATTTATGGTTAGGACCTTTCAATTATATTTTGAGCTATAGGTTATATATTCCTTAAAGGCAGTAACTGTATATTCACCTTTGGACCAACTCAGACTCTTTAGTTAAGCTCTATAACACTAGCCCTATTCTATTACTGCAACTGCCAAAAAGATCAAATTTATAACTGCTAGTTTATATATCATACAAATATAAACTCTAGTACAGTGCCAATAAGAAGCAATTTGGTTAAATACCTGATGATTTTCATTCTTGGATGCATGTCAAACTCATAAGGGCCTTGTTACATTATTATTCCTGGAGCCTGGCTCCAAAAAAAATTGAATCCATCTCAAAAGATGAGTATGTCTGTATTTTGTCAACCTGCCCTATATGGAAGCACAATAAAGAGTAAGAGTCATTGGTAGTACATTAGTTATAGCTGTTTATCAACAATGTTTCTAGTAAGAAATTTTGAAATTTTAGGTGAACTTAATGACTATAGAATCTGATTTACCTAGCGTGCTGCTTCTACACTATGCTATGATGGCAAGATCTGACCTGCTACTTTAAATTTTTAGAATAATCTATCTATACTTTTGAGATGTTTATAGCTTCATCTGTTTCATTTAAATATGATTTTATATTGATACATAAAATTGTACATATTTAGGGGTACTTTGTGATGTTTTGAAGTTTGTATATATCTTGTGATCAGGTTAAATATTTTCATCTCTTCAAATACTTGTTATTTCTTTGTGGTGAAAATGTTCAAATTATTTTCTTCTAGTTTTTTAAAATATGCAACACATTATCATTATCTATATTCAAATTATTATGCAAAGCACAATAGAGGTTCTTGCTCCCATCTAACTGTAACTTATTATCCAACGGTCAACTCCTCCAGGTCCCTCCTTTACCCCTCTCTCCTCAGGCTCTGGTAACCAACTACCATTCTTTTGTCAACTTCTATGGGATCTACTTTCTTAGATTCTATCTATGAGTGAATTCATAAAGTGCTTTGTTTTGTATCTGGCTTATTTCACTTTAACCTAACAATCACCATTTCCAGCATTTTGCTGCAAAAGGCATAATTTAATACTTTTTATGAAGCAATAATATTTCATTTTGTGTATCTACCACAGTTTCTTTATTAATCCATCTACTGACCTATATCTGAAGTATTGTGACTAGTTATAAAATACTTTGATATGTTGCTATGGTTAATACATTGTGTCAAATTAAAAAGTTTAGAAGTTTAAGATACTCAGCAGGGAACCAGGATACTTGCTTTGTAAATATTCTCATCCTGTGTAAGAGGAGGGCACAGAGATTTTGTGAGTGCTACATCTGCCCTCGGGGGCAGGGAGGGGTGGCCTACATACAATATAAGGAAGGAAAAGAGTCTTGCTCTTTCCCACTCTTGATCCTGCTGCTTTTGCTAGCTGCTACCTTGAAGTGTTGCCAGAGTGTTATGCTACCCTGCCTTGGAGCCAACTGACTATAGACTGAACCTTCACAAACAGTGAGCTAATTAAACCTTTCCTTCCTTCTTTTTGGGTGTCGGGTATTTTGTCCCAGCAACAAAAGAAAAGTAAACCAAGACACATATCTCTTTGCTTAATTTCCTTTAAATATATATCCAAGCATAGGTGAATCATATAGTAGATCTACTTTTAGATTTTTGAGACACCAGCATATTTTTCTCCATAATGGATAAGACCTCTTTCTTCTCCATATACTTGGCAACAATTATTCTATTTTGTTTGTTTGTTTTTGATAACAATAATTCTAACTAGGATAAGATGCTACATGGTGGCTCTTATTTGCATTTCTCTGATAAGGGGTAATGAACATATATTTTTTTCTGTATTTATTGGACTTTTGTATTGCATTTTTAAAAAGGTATTTATTAAAGTCATTTTCTCATTTTTAAATTGGATTACTTTGTGTTTTTGTTGCTGTTTTGAGTTGTTCACACATCTTGGAAATTAACACTATGTCAGAAGAATACTTTGTTCAACCTTACAGGGTTTGCAATGCTGTGCTGCCATTTTCACTTGTTTAAAGAAACTTTATAACTGCCTTCTGAATTTACTCCTTGACCTTTTGGTTGTTCAAAAGGAGGTTGTTTAATTTCTGTGTATTAGAACACTACTTAAAGATTCTCTTCTTAGTGATGTTCAGTTTTACTGCATTGCATTCAAAAGAAGTACTTGACATGATTTCATTTCTTTATAATGTGTTGAGATGTATTTTATGGCCTAAATTATGATGTATGAAGTTTGGGCATTAGACTGGAAACCCAGTACTGGTCAGAGTTCAGGACCGCTGCCATAGCCCTGTACTAAAGAATGAGATGCTGCAATTGTATTAGCCTGATAGCCAAACACCTGCTCCATAGATGCTGTCCCAATGTCAGGGAGCAGAGAGCACAGCATAACTTCAGGTGGTGGGAAATGCTGCATGGTTTTCCTGTTCCTGAAGATTTGCATCTTTCTCTAAGCAGGGAAAGGTTTTTTTGTTTGTTTGTTTTTTGTTTTGAGTGATCTCCTTGAATAAGCTTTCTACTGTTTCTGACTCTCTAATGTCCTTTTTGAACCCCAATAATCTGAATATTTATTCTTTCACTTTTGTTCTGAAGTTCCTGTAAGCTTTCTTCACTCCTGTTCATTTTTTTTCCTTCTCCATCTATGTGTTCTCAAATAACCTATCTTCAAGCTTACTAATCTAATTCTGCCTTCTGTTTTATCTATTCTACCTCGATGCCTCTGATTCTGTTTTTATTTTTCAGTGGACTTCAGTGTATTTTTCAGCTCAAGGATTTCTATTTGGTTTTTAAGAATTATTTACATCTTTCTGTTAAGTTTTTGGACTAGACGGTTGAACTGTTTCTCCTGAATCTCAGAGAGTACTTTTAAAAAGATTGCTAAATTGCTCCATCAGAGAAACTACTCATATTGGTTACTACTAATTGGTCTCTGGCAACTTATTTTGACCATTAGGTGGAGTAAATTCTTCCTTGAAAGTTCTTTTTTTGGGGGGAGGACATATTATCTAAAACAGAGTCTCATTATGCAGTTCAGGTTGGCTTGAACTCACAAAGATCCTCCTGCCCTGGCCTCTGGAGTTCTGGGATTAAAGGCACGCACCACCACGCCCAGCCATCACCTTATTTATCCCTGATAATTTCACAATATCTATTGATGTTTAATGTTTGTGTGTTAAAAGACTAAGTATTTATTCTGGTCTTCTGAATATAGCTTTGCTTCTGCCTGTTTTTCCAGAAGTTCAAGCAGTTTGCTAATTTCCCGTGAGCCTATAGCCACTTCTGCTATCAGTACTAGGTGGTGTCCAAAGTGCAAGTGTGCTCCAAGTTTGCTGTTGGTGTTGTCATCAGTTTTAGCACCAGAGGGCATTTTGAGATCACATCTGCCCCAAATCTGCCTTACTGTGCTGTTCAGTCTGAACTGGTGGGGGAGAGGGTAGTCTAATCCACAGACCACTTTCGCGGCACAAATACCTTGAGGTCATCAGGCTTTGAGAAGGACGGCGGAATTCTTCAGGACTCTGGGCAGAATCGCCGCAGGGGAACTGACTCCCAGCTTCTGTGCCACACTTGCAGCAGCTCAGTCTCTAACTCAGTTTGTGGTACAGACCTGTAGACTCTTACTGACACTGGATTTCAAGTCCAAAGCCCCAATTTAATTTTCTGTTCTTCCTCAAGATGGGAGGTATTGCTCCACACTACACTGCTTGGTCAAGTCTTGTCATACTGCCTTCTTTCAATATATCTTTTATTGTTATTATAATTAAAACAGACATTTTTATCTCTTACTTGATTTCCTCAGTTCTTGTGAAGGTAGTTTGGTGTTTGAATAGCTTTACAAAATTGTGTGTCTGTAGGTAGACATATGGTCAGCCTCCTTTTGTTCCACAATAACCAAGGTAAATAGTTTCCTAGTATTGTCTGAGATAAGGTACTGATACGCTTTGATTATAATCATTACCTTTCCCTAGTGTCTGACTTCAGTAGTGGTATGTTATGGCAAAAGTATTCTTGGTGGTAATAAGCCTGCAGAATAACAATGGAGTAGAGCTCTATTGCTTAACGTGTTGTTTATCAGAGTTAATTTAGGTATTTTCTAGAAAATTTCAAGATTCTGCTGTGCATAGTACCTCAAAATTTATGGCCCAACCACAGCAGTCAGTTCCAAGAAATGATGATAGTACATAGTTGACAGAGTTGCTAAAACAAATACATAGATAAAACTCACTTTGAACAACAACAACAAAAATCTCTCCCATATTCCTCTTGTTCTACCCCAATACTGACCCTTTAATCTCAACATGTTGAGCCTTTCTTCCTTCGTATTATGGAATTTATCTGGAACCGAATATCTTTTGCTAATGGACCTTTTAGCCAAAAATTCTCATTTTAATATTTCATTTTCTTTTCAATATTTCAATCTCTTAAGATTGAAATACTGTTGGAAAAAACTTACATAGATGTCTATTTCAGAAGAAGAAAAATATTAGAATACTCAGATATGTTTAATTTTCCATTTAGTTTAGAGTTATTGTTGACTCCAATGAGAAAAGTTTTCCAAGTTTAACTTAGTTGAATCAGCTATATTAATTTTAACTTGTGTTATTAAATGGATGATAAATATGCTAAAGTAAATTTGACTTATACAGATTTATAATCACGTCTTGTGTCATCAAATGTCCCATATTAATGAATGTTTGAAATACAGGAATATTGTCATTTTTTATTCATTCAACTATGCCATATGGAAATAGAGAAGCTGAGTTTTAGGCCTAAAAGGGGGATAGTCTCTTCTACGATAACCATAACCAGTAGGTTCAAATTCTTTCTCAGATAGTTAATTAGTAGTCACTCGATACAAGTTTGACTGTTACTTGAACTATTATCTGTTCCTGAACTTTAAATAGCAAGCTACTACCATGACTACATTGATGTCACTTTGCTTATAGCAAAAGATTTAAATAGATAAACTCTGTAATCAATACTTTGGTGCTTAGCTTCATGAAAAAGGAAGATAGCCTTAAAATGTCCATTTAGTTTTAGCCACGCAGGAGAGATGTTCTTTGAAGTTTTCCTTACCGTCTTCTGCAGTACACAACAGAAATGACTCCAATTCAGTTTCTATTACCCTCTATTCCAGGGCCATTAAATCTTTCCAAATAGATATCTTTTATGTCACACACGTACAATAAAATTCAAGGCCCTTTTATCATATAGTTAAGGGGTGCCATGTACTGCTCTCGAACATGGAGAGTAATTTCCACATTTTAAAGCAGCAGATTAATCCTGACCTCCACTATTGACTCTCAAAAGAGGAGCCTGATCTTCCAGGCCTTGATCGGGTTGCCTTGGAAAATTTCCAATTATTGTTAGCAGTTGGCAGAAGGTAGAAAATATTAGAACCTGAAGTCATACGTGACCACAATATCTTTACTTCTTTTACTGGAATAAATTATTATCTACATCAATAGCAAATAGTCATTTTTACAATCATGCCTCTGGCCTTTTTCCTGTGACTACTCTCAACTCACTACACTAATACAAAATGCACGTCACCAGCAAGGTACTTTTTTAAGGGAAGTTTTCTCTTGTTTCCCCCCAGAAAGCTCTTTAAATAAGTGATGATGCAAGCTCATATGCTCACAGGGCACATTAGTCCATTCTTCGTGGGTCAACATTATTTTTTTCCACATGTTGTCTCAAAATTAAACTTCTTTTTCACAACTGATAATTTGTGGACAATCATGACATTTAAAATATCAAGCTGAATGAAAGTAATAGGGAAATATTTTCTTCACTAAGGAGTTTTTAAACACATGTGATGTGTTTATAGCCAGAATTAAGTACAAATATGGTGAGTATTAGTAATGTAATAAAGGGAGTAATGCAAAAATACCAAATTGAAGGGAAAAGTCACTAATCACAGATACTTTGGTATCAAAGGGAATATGATCTGGTAGACTATAACTAAATTGTTTCTTGTAAGTAAGAGATGCTGTATTTACAAACAAGGTTGCTAAGATTTCTTTGGGGGAATTCAATTACAAGTTCCATACCAAGCAAATTAATAAAACATAAAGTACATAGGGCTCCTAAGAAAAACACCAACAATGAAGACAAACATAAACCATTATCATTCACTAAAACAACTTGATTTACAAGGGAAGCAAATTAAATTTAGAATCAAACTAAGAGTTTTTGCAACTTTGCCTTATCTACAAGTTTACAACACTTAGCACAGCTTCTTGAAATTTTTAAAATGAAAAATGCCTCTGTAAGCTTTACTACAGGGTGGTCTTTGATTATTTCTCCAATGCTCAGAATAAACAGTGATTAACAAGACAAGGGGAAAAGTTCAGAAAAAAAAAAAAGAAGCTGAAGCTATTCTCATAGTAGCTACCTTTCACACTCTTCAAATTTTAAAATGTAGCTTTTCTAAAGGCTATCAAAATACTCTATCAAAACACTTATGGGAAGTTTATGAGGAAAGAGTAAAGACAACGGCAGCAAAATGATTGCAACTGTGGAAACAACAAACCTTTTTAAATTCACAATATTTTTTTATTGTCCACAAAATACTTGATATCCTTCAAGAAATTAAACGTTTATTTAATCTTAATTCTTATCACTTTAGTGAGGTTATGAGAGAACATGCTCAAGAATTCAACATTTATACCCAAGGAATTGTGTTTCCAAGCATCCATTCATACCCCTGCATGCTGAGTGGAGGTCTAAACAGGCAGTTTTAATTTATTGACCAATATAATTAGATTTTTGTTATTTTGTGAGTTCTGTAACTATTAACAGTTTAGTTAACTTCTCTGGATGAGTGTAAAAAGAATTCTCCCTCTAACTGTGGGAGGTACATTTCAAGACATTCCCTTTCCACTCATCCACACATTGAATGACTGAATCCTCAGATAGGACCCGACTGACTGGATGAGCACTGTGATACCACAACAGTTGATCTGATAACTTTGATAAATGACTACCAGGAGGGTAGCATATACAACACAGACATGCTGGGCAGGCAGATGATTCACATCCAGCTCAGAATGGAGCAGTACAGCACAAGATCTCATCACACTCTTCAGAATACCAAATAATTTACAAATTATGACTTGCTTGTTTCCTGGAATTTTCCATTTTATGTTTGTGTACCACAGTTAGCTACTAGTGTCTGAAGCAAGAGGAAATGGAACTGCAGATAAAGAAGTATTGCTGACCTCCAACTGAGTAGACTAAACAAGATGTCACCCATGAAGTCACTCATGAAGATTTGGTGAACGTTATTTTTGTCACTATGGACCCAAAGCCAACCTGCTTTTCCCTAAGAAATATGGGAGAACTAACCAAACAGTACCTAACTGGCCTTAAAAGTGAGGTCACCATTGTAAGCATTTCGCTGTAGGTGTGTGCTGTAGAGTCATCATGTTACACAGCTTCAGAAGTTACAATCACAAATCACTAGAACATGGAGCATAGGGCTGAACAATGAGTTAAGTATTTTCCTTTTTTTATTTTAAAGAGGAAAAACAATGGTACAAAATTTCAAAACAAGATAATAGGAGAGGAACAACGGTTAATGCATTGCGTAGTCTTATCTTCAAAATAGTTGCTCAGATTACAAACTGTGGGCATGAAAAATGGATGAAGCAATGTAAGCACAAATTTTCTTTTCAACAAAATAACAGAGATTAGTAGTATAGCTATCTTAACTATCTCGTATAAATATATATATATATACATTTTTTCCTTTCCCCTTCCTTCTTTTCTCCTTTCCCCCAATCCCAGTTTCTCTCTCCTTTTGAAGTTTCTTCCCATTTCACTGTATTATACAATTTAAATCTTATTTACTCTTTCAGTTTCTTATACTAGGAAGACAATATGATGTGATTCAAGTACTGGCATCATTATTCCTATAAAAATAATTGCTCAGTAGGGTATACGGGAAGATATTTTTAACATATTAAAGAAATAGAAATTCACACATATGAAATATGATTAAAATGTAAAAATACACATCAAAATATAGTTCATTAGTTGATAATTATTAACTCATTTGTTTTTTGCCATGTGATAATTTTCTTAAAATAATCTAGTTACAAGCTTCATGTCAATAGTTATTTTGCAATAGGATATTATTTGTGTTTAACTTACATTTCCTCCAGTTATAATTTTTAAGGATAGAGAATATAACATGTAAAAATATTAAAAACTTCTTGAAGGTATATAAATTTCTTTCAGTTTAAACAACAAAGCCAAATGGCAAAATGTAAGTGAATATTAGAACATATATTTTGCAAGCATTTCAAGAAATATTCCAGTCATAGGAAATATATTTTCAATTATTTTTTCTTAAAAACTAGAGGTTTTATTGACGATTGGTCCTTAAGTGATATAAAACTTTCAATTAGAAATTGGAAACAATAAAGATATTCATTGTGTATGGACTGGAAGAATTAATGTTATCAAAATATCTGCATTTACCATCCAAAATCACCTAAAATTCAATGCAATTCATCACAAAATCCTAATAATATTATTCAGAGTTAGATAATCAATCTGAAAATCCATGTAGAGCCATTAAAATAGCACCAAAGAGCCAAAGCAATATTGAGCAAATTAGCAAAACTAAAGGCATTATTATTCTTTCTTATCTTAAACTACATTACTGATGTGTAATAAATAGTAAGTTACTGACATTAAAAACAGGGATAGACTAATGGAGCAGAACGGACAGCTCAGAAATAAGCCCCTACATAGGTGGTCAACTAATTTTGATGAAGGTGCTAAGAATGCCAAAGCCAGAAAAAAAAAATGTTTCTTCAATAATTGTGAAAACTGAATATGCACAAGCCAAAAAAAAAATCAGACATATTTCTTACATCATATGTGAAAATAAACTAAAAAGAGATTAAGAATTTAAATATAACATCTGAAAGCAAATAACTCTTTCATGGCAAAAGGAATAACAAAATGAAAAGATACCAGATGAAGCTGAAACTATTTGCAAAGAAAATATCTGATGAATGGTCACTATCCAAACAACTCAGGAACTTACACAACTCCAAACAAACAAACAAACAAACAAACTGATTAAAAATATAGAAAGAACCTGAATAGGATTTTTTCCAAATAAGACATAGAAATCATCAATAGTTTTATGAAACAGGCTCAACAAGACTCACCATTAAGAAAATGTGATCAAAATCACAGAAAAAGACAGAAGCTAACAAACATTGGTGAGATATGGAAAACAATGAACTATATTCAACCTTAGTGCAAATATAAACTGGTGAGAGTCACTAGGTAAAACAATAAGGAGGTTTTTTCAAAGGAATAAAAATAACCTATCACATATTCCAACAATCCAACTCCCAGTTATATATTCAAAAGATGTGAAATTAATACGTTGACAGGATATTTTCATTCTCATGTTTATTACTGCATTATCCACAATAACTAAGAAAACATCTATGGATGGATGAATGAATAAAGAATAAATAAAATATATACATAAGGGAATTCTATCTATAATTAGAAAGGGAATTCCTGTCCTTCACAACAATATGGACGAACTTGAAAGACATTCAGCCACCTGAAATAAACTGGACCCAGAAAGACAAATGCTGCATATTCTCAATTATATATGGAACCTAAAGATGTTACACTGAGAAAAGCAGGTTATTAGATGATATTAGAGAAGGAGGAATAAAATTGTACACTGCTTGAAGCTACAAACTTTCAGTTATAAATGGAAGTTCTGAGGACATAATGTAAGACATGTGTAGTGATGTATTCATTAATTTGATTGTTCTAACCATTATACAATGTGTAGAGCTATCAAAGCATCACATTATACACTTTAAATATATGCAATCTCTATTTTAAAAGTTCTGGCAGAAATACACGAAGATTTCTCCTATAGTTAAATACATTTTGGGAAAACATAGTACAGCAGCACTCACTCTTCTTTCTAAACACTTACATTAAAATATGCCACAAGAAGATACTTGTCTTATTTGCTTTTCTCTCATTGCTGGGATAAAATACCCAACACCCAAAGTTAAAGGATGAAATATTTATTTAGCTCACAGCTTGTGGAGGTTTCAGTTCAAAATCAGTTGGCTTCAACATAGGGTAGCATAAGGCAGAGGGGAAACCATTTATGATGGTAGAGGATAGCAAAAGTTACACGCAAAGGGGAAACAAGCTTCTTTCTACCACTTTTATTAGACTTCTGGGATTAAGGGGGTGCCAATCCAATCAGTGAAGTGATTCAGCAATTACCCACTCTTAATTCCTGCACTGAACCCTGAGTCAATCATAAATTTTAGATTCAGCTACTTCCCATTGTTAAATTATTCTAAGGTAGCTATGAATTGTTAATAATGATAAAAATCCCACCCCCCATGACTGCATGAGGCTTTGGGGGAACATTCAGACACAAACCACAGCAATGCTTCTTTTGAAATATCTGACATTGACATTTCTGATAAACTGTCCCTTTAGTAATCTCCAGTTCAATTCTCACACAATAAAGGAAATATAATTTATAAAGTGATACAATCAGAAGATAACAATTAAACATTCTATAAATAGAAAATCACTCATTGCCTAAGTTACTGAGGTTCACTTGACTTTTTAGTTTTCTAATTCCCTTATTAAATTATTTGAAACTGAAGAAAATATAGTATTTCTCTGGATCTATACAACTCATTACACAACACAGTATATATACATTACTACACACATGTGAAAAATAATAAAAATGCATGCTTTATGAAATGTACTAGAATTTAGACAGCCACTATAATTTTCTATGGAGTTACCACCCACTATAACATTTGTAAGAGATTGCAATTTTTACAAGCACTGCTGGAGGGCTATCAAGTTTTTATGGTCATATATTTTCATATTATGTTGTCTAAAATGATTATTCATTTACTTAAATGTTCAATTTTATTCAATAAAATGAATGATCTCAATGAAAGCTACTGTGATTTCCTTAATACCCTCTCTTTAGGTGGTTGAAAATGGTAGGACTAATGGCACTTTTCAGCATCCTTAATAAAATTTCTAGCCTGCACATGTGACCCTCAATTTGAAGGTCATTTTGGGTAACTTAGTGAAATTAGAATTTCCCACATAATCTCTGGAATACAAAAATTCAATAGTTTCTGACTGCATTTATCTTGCAATCAGAATATAACAATGTTGTATTAATTCTAACTTCCACTTGATTTGCAATTGTAGTGATATCTCTTCAAAAGTGGCTCCAATTTTCAAATACAGTCCCAATTCTCCAAATGAGTTAAATAGAGCTCTCCACTTAAAAAATAAAACTTTTAATATTCATTTTGAGCTGGTTTAATTGTCTTTTTCATTAGGATAGAGGAGCACACACAGAGAATATCTTTCTGCAGTATGGGTAATCAATGAGCCAATATGGTTGCAAATCTTCCAGAAATTCCCCATGGTGCAATTCAAAGAAAAATGTTTATTCTTCACTACCCCCCTCCTTCATTTCTTCTGTATCATTTTGTAACTGTAGGGAGAGTCTTTTCATCTTTCAATTAGAATAATGTGAAAGTTATTTCACACTTTTCTTTAACTTCTGCCTTTTAAAACAATTTGTATTTGCATTTTTTCTAACCATGAAATAACAATTTGTTTAGACACAAAGAACTGTAAAAGCTCTATAATTAGGAAAATGATTCATTCCATTACTGTTATTTGAATGATTGAAATGTGAACATGTGATTTGTTATTATTTTAACAGAAGTATATTGTAAAGTAATCATTAAGTCTAAGTGCATTTGTTCATTAAATAGTACAGTGGGCAGCTTTACACAAAAAGTAAAGAATCATGCTTGCCAATAATTACACACATGCCATGATTAACTCATTGATACTTCACAATGTTGCAAGAACAGTGATTGATAATATACTTGGGAAATACACAATCAGTGAGTCATAGTACAATAAGAAATTGTTAATTATACTAAGTTTCTGTAAAGTATGTGGTAATATAAGAGGTCAGTAATTATATTGTCATGATACAATTACAAAACTAATTTCTTAGCTGCATCATTTTACTTGCAAATCTGTATTAGGAGAATTGTGAAACATAGCAATTATTAATTAAAATAATCCATGCCAGAAATATTTGATGACCATCAGTGATTCTGGTGAGTAATGAAAACATATAAAAAGCATTATTACATTGAAAGTGAGCTTAGTGCTTGATGTAGAATTTCCAAACATCTGTATACAATGCCTAAAAAGTTAATTTATAAAATATGTAATAAAATATATGTATACCTAATCCTACACATTGTGACTACTGTTCTTTAAATCTAAAATGCCCCCCAAAAATCTCACATGTTTGGAATGTGACTGGATAATGAGTAGGCTATATACTCATTAGTAGATTCTTCCATCAATGATTTCAGTAGCAGAATTTTTAGTATGATGTGAGGCCCAGCTGGAGGTGGGTCACTAGGGGTCCAACCTAGAAAAGTGTATTCAAGTCTCCTCCTTCTCCCTTTTCATTCTGCTTCCTGGTCACCATACACTGAACATCTTTCTTCTGCCATGCCATTCTGTCCTGCCATTTCTGACGCAGAGTCAGCAAACCATGGACTAAACCCACTGGAACTATGGGTCAAAATAAACCTCTGCTTCATTTAGTTTTGTTGTTGGATATTTTGTTCAAGTGTTAGGAAAGTTACAAAGGAGAGTGCCTTTAAGATCATTCAGTGAATGATGTTTTTACTCGTGAAATTTCCCTTCCTGTACTCTAAATGGCCTACTGCATCCTAAGCATCTGACCTTAATGAAGGCATTTCCTCAGGGCCCTGGTCCACTAACTGTCCACAATTAGGTCCAGTCAAAGAAAAGCAATGCAAGAGACTTCAAAGTGGGAAAAGAGTAATGTAGGGTATTCTTTTAGCTCTGATATGGCTACATGTTTAGGCTACAGTTTACGCCAAGAGTAGTTTCAGGTTTGGGGATGTCAAGTAATACCTTCTTGTTGGTAGCCTCCAAATCATTTATCTTTTGTTGATTTTCTTAATCTTTCCCTCATTTTTAGAGCAATCATTAAAGTGTTTAACTTGAACTTATTGATAGTGTCATGTGTTTTCTGCTATAAACTGACTACATAATCTCATGGTAATTTTTCTTTTAAATGCATAACAGTTTCATGTTATTCTCAAAAATCCAGGGAAACTATACCTTAGTCTGTATAATACCTGTATTAATGAATGTCAATTGTAATTTTTAAATACAATTTGTTCTCTTTCTTTTAAAGTTATTATACTCCCTGATTTCATCACTTTAACCCTTCTTGTCATATTCTTTTATTCCTGACATCTCTATTTTTTGGACATCACATCCATAGAGGTTTGAGACCTTAGTCTTTGACTATTATGGATTTCAGCTCATGTTCTGATCACTGTCAGTGCATTTTATAATATAAATTTTTAAATCTAAGTCTTTCACATAGTTGCTCTTTTTTTTCATTCCTCACTTCCCAGTTTGGATCTTTATTACATCTCAGTTTCCTCACATTGGCCCACATAGAAAAGTTCACTGTTCCACTCAGCAAGGAAATCTCTTAAAGTTAAAATGAGACACAAGAGATGGGTATCTATTTCTAACAGATAATATTGTTTCACACACATGGGAATCACGTTAGAGATTTTTCAAAAAATATAAATTGTTTATAAGTGTTTTCACCTTTCTTATTTCATTCATGGGATTACCTATTTTCACTCTCAGTTCTCTACCCAACGTAGTGCTCTAATTCTTCCCACATGGCAGTGTCTACTGGACCCTCCATGTGTACAGTCAGACCTCTGATTTCAATCATTTTCATAGCTCACCTGCATACTGTCAGCTCACTGGCAGTCTTTTTGGTAAAAACATCTGTTATCTTTCCTACATAAATGTAGTTTCATATGTCCATTCTTAACTACCATTTACTGTTCATGAGATAGCACTCTAAATAGCAAAGACTGTGAGGTCAAATAGTCCAGTTTGATACTGTTGCACCATTGCAGGCATTGCAGAATTAAGCAAGTGTTATGGATTAAAAACTGGTGATCAACCTAACACCAGCTGAATTACATCAACATGGTGCTGTGTATAGATGGCCCACCTGAAGAAAGTTGCCAGCATAAATAGAGATGTGGAGAAGAAGAGGGAGGAATTGTGGGTTCTTTCAAGCGTTGCTGTTTTGAGCCAATGGTTCCCCTGGACGTGCTTGTAATGCTGGCTTCCTCAATATGGATTCAGCCATTATCATGGGAGGAGCTCGGGACTTCATCAATGAGAGTGGCTGTGGTTCACCTTGGGGGAGCTCTGCTCCTCACATTGTGCATTGCTTCCTGGCTCCAGAGGGGAAGACGTGTACTGGAGAAGCTTGTCACGCTGGGCTTCCTGACCTTTACTCAACTGTTCTCATCGTCAGAGGAGCTCGGGACCTTGTTGTCACTGAGGATGGCTGTAGTACTCTTCAGGGCAGCCCTGCTCCTTATTTTGAGCGTGACTTCTTGGCTCCAGTGTAGAACCCTCAACCTACTGCATAGCTCCTTCACTGCACTGGCATAGACTTCCTAGTTTCCACCACTGACGTTTGGCCTTCCCAACACAGAACCATAAAATAGACGGGTGTGAGTCCTTATTGTGGGCTCTTAGATTTCCACTTGGGTTTGTGGGAGGCACTGTCATGTATTTTGGGTCTTTAGCTGGACTCATGCAGGACACTGCTGTGGGATCCAGGCCCTTGATTGAATATTCTGGGTCTTTAGTGTTGTGGACAGATTTTCTTACACTTTCTTGTTTTTAACTCTTGATGACCATCATAAAACGGTATTATAAATTCTGTGTCCTGTATGTAGTTGTTCTCTCTGTAATCTCTGACTACAACAGCAAGTTACTGACTTTCTCTTTCCCTTAGTATTCTTAAATGTAAAGTGCACACAATAATGCCACCATTGTAAATACCATATCAGTAAATACTTCTAAAAACTCCCAGCTAAAACAAAACTAATTGCTGTTTCCCTGTATAAAGGAACTAGAAATAGAAATATAAGTAGAATGCATACCAAACTTTCAACAGTCTTAAACTGCAGCAAATTGTTCTGTAACTTAAGCCAATCTCAAAATTTGTCTTCTGCTTTGAATATTTTCTAATCTAATTCTCTTTAATTTTTCTGTATGTACAGTCTTCATTGTCTTAAAAGACATTTTTTCTTAAAAGATATGCTCAATATAATTATATGTTTATACCTTTCAAATCTAAATGTAGAATTATAGGCATAAAGATACATTACTGTGTAAAACTGCCGCTTTTCAGATAGACAGTGTTTTGCTCATCCTTTTTGGTAACTGTATTTTCTAAAAATAAAATGTAATAGAGTAATGTAATTTTATAACTTTTAAATCTCTATATGATAATAGGTATTTCTCTAACATAATAAGATATTAATCACACTTCTGCAAAATACTCATTATGTCCATTGCATACACAACTCAAAGTGCATTTCAGAGTGGCAGTCCACCCTTTTCATGTTCTACCAAAAAAGATTCGGGTAGAAAAATATAAAGATCTTAAATTGATTTCCTTTATTAGAAAGTGCATTTTATTATAAATTTGCAGAGTAAATGCTAGAACTAGCTACTAATGGCAAATTGAAAATGAATTTCAAAATACAGCAAAATTTGTCTCATTGTTTAAAATGGGTAGCCTAAGCTTCCTGAAATTGCTTCAAAATCTTTTTCCATTCTTGCTTATGTACTTGTCTAAGGTTCATTTCTATACTATAACTGCTACTAACACGGGCCTAGTAGTAGTTTAGTTCTTACATTATTCCCTCTCAGAATAGACTGCAGTTTAAAAATATTGCATAAGTACAAAAGAAGCATGTATGATATGTTAAAATTAAGTGATTGATTATATGATGTCCATTAAAAGTGCGACTATGATTAATTACTATATTTTCATAGCTTGTTTTTCATTGCAGAATTACAGAATATTGTAAGTATAATAAGATATCCCTATAGTATTCCTAATATACCACAGTTAGTAAATACCTTCAGTTTGCAGTTCTTTGCTTTCTTCATGTGCTGTTTATGGAAAGCAATAATAAAACACTGGAACTTGCATTTATATGTCTTAGTAGTGTTTTGTTATCTTTTAATCAACTTTGTTGTACTTTTTAACATTATCATTGTGCTTGATTTAGGGAAAAATATGAGCCTCACAGATGAGTCAAGATGTACATGTTGAGTTTCATGAATGAGGTTGGTGTTTCAAAGTTACCATTACAACTGGACCAATGAGATCTTGCTTACTTGTTGATAGAGGAAGAGACTCACTAGTGGTAAGAATAGACATTAATACAACATTTATACAATATTTGGTACGTGAAAAATATATTTACCAATTTTGACTACATGAAACAGAAACAAAAATCTCCTCTCTATTTTACTTACAGATGAAAAGTTGGGTTAAGCTAAATGAGACAGAACTTGGTGAGCATTTTGGTTTTTCATGGTTATTCTGGCTCTTACTTTATTTTCCTCCAAGACAGGAGAAAATTTAAATTAACCTGAGTAAAAACTAGATGGTTCAGACTCATAACTAGGGCAAATATAGAATTTCTGTCCTCTCACTGATAGCCTTTAGGTAGATGTCATTTCCATAGAAAGTTCCCTGATGTCTGAACCTCCCCTTCTTGATTTTATTAACCATCTCCTTGAGAAAGACTATAAGGCTTTCTTGTTTGTAAATACAGAATTTTGAGAATGAACAAAGGCGTATTAGCAAGAGGGGCCCACATCTGTGAAATTATCTAAGTGCAAGGAAACTTATAGGAAGCGAAGCACATCTACAATGATTTATTTTTGGAGTATTTATAAGATAGGTAAGCATCAAAAGAAAAAGAAATAAAAAGCAAAGAGCTTGCAACTTTTAAACTACAGGACAAATGTTAACCAAAGTCTACTTGTATTGCTGCTTTTAAGAGCTAGTCTACACAATAAATGTCAGAATAAAGGGGAAGTTTTGCTGTACACCTGGGAAAAAAAAGGAAAAAAAAAAGAGTTTTTGAATTCATGATTCAAACGCTTTTTCTCCTAACATCCCCAATCTGTTGTCTCAGCACTAAACCCTTAAACTGCTTCCTCTGGATTTCCTTGGTAACAAATCTGACACACATCTATACTATTTTTAAAATCTTCAACTTGAATCAATTCATGGGTTCCAGACTCATATACCCAACTGTGTATTATAGAGTTTCCTCCTGTATCTTAAAATACTCAAATATTGCAAAGTCAAATTCAAATCTTACAATCTTACACCAAACGTACCAGTGTCCAACCCTGTAAGATTTTTTTATCTTCTTTTTATTATTTCAAATATTCAAATCAAAATCAATGAAATCACATATGATTCCTCTTTGACCTCTCATGCATATTGTCTTGCCATCATCCAGGGCCAACTGGTCTACTCTGACATTGATTTGCTCTACTTTCTTTTACACAGAATTCAATCTACTCTTATCATCTTCACTGATCTTCTTTATCAGGAGTTTCATTTTTGACTGGAGTTTTGGTGTAGCTATATAACTGGTATGCCTGTTTTTTGATCCTCTCACTTCCTTGTTCATAATTTTTTCCTCATGCTAATCAAAGTCATACTGTAAAAAATGCTGATAAGATCACCTCACTCTTCTGCTCAACACTGAAGAGAGAAAAAAGACTTTTTCAATGGCTGACAAAGTGCCATCTCTTCACTTTCCTTGCCCACTTACATGAGATTTAGCTCCGTTTTCTCATTTACTCCTCTGGGATGTACTGACTGAGTTCTCCTTCCTGTAGGCTCAGAATGGTTACATTTCGGGTTGCTCCTCTGCTTGGCTCACTTGTCTCAAAAATAAGTGCACATGTAGTTCTCTTACCTGTTAAGGATCTTTACATCAATGTCAGCTTCTTAGTGATACTTTCTCTCATGTGTATTTTAGATTCTATTTTCTATTTCCCTTTCCTGAGCTTTGTTTATTCATTGCTCTCAAATCCAACATATATTTTACCCATTCACTTTGCTTATAATTAATTTGCTTCCATTTGAACATAAATTGCATGAAGGCAGAGATTTTGCCTGTTCTGGCTTTTGCTAAATCCAGGTTGCCCAAAACAACTCAAAAGATAAGGCATCTCAATAATTGTTACTGAATAAATTAATAATTCTCATTTTAAAATATATACAGCATCAGAATATAAAGAGATAGTGAATAAATATGTTTCAAAATTTCATTTGAATATGTAATTTTAGAATTCCTTACAAAATCAGAATTATGATTAACTCTCTCAATCCTACTCTCTCTGATATAAATTTAGGGTGGGTACTTTTACTTATGTTTGTTCTGCTTTTCCTGCACTGGAGATTGACCCAGGGCTTTGTATGTGTTAAGCAAACACTCTATCATTGAGCTACATTTCCAGCCTGGAGAGATACTTTCATATCTATGAATAATATAGGCAATCATATGACTCTTCAGGTGCTTCTAGTTTGAAAGGTGGCCATTAAGTTTTTTGCTACCCAATCACTTCACAGAACGCAACCTATCTCTTGCTTTACATATTATTTCCCTGTATTTTTATAAATCTATCTGATTCTGACCATAATCATTATGTCACAACTCTGCTACTAAGCATCATTTGTATCTTCCTTTCCTTTTCTGTCTTTATAACTTCCCTTCATACAGCTGCTCAAATATTAATTTTTCTAATTTTAAAGCTATTTATTTTATTGCTAAAGTGCTAAGCATCAATGTAGGACTGTTTGTAGATAATATTGAGTAATGCAATGAAAAACTCCAAGAGTCTTGAAGCACACAGCTAGAGAATATTTAGATAGAAGCTAATACACAAACTATAAACAAATCGATACATGAGACACAGAAATCAATTAAAGTTGCTGCCAGTGTCAGGTATGAGCACCATTTTCTCCTTTTCCTCCCCTTCTTTTTGTCCCAGGGGCTCAGTAGTTTTTTAAATAGAAGAGCATCTTCATGGAAATTTCTTATTTCAAGAGCCCAAATAAAAAAGCAAGAAAGTCAGGAGAGACCTGCCCTTTTACTCCTAAATTCTCTGCCCTCACATACAGCATTCCCCTCAAAGCCTTCAAAGCAAGAACTCAGACTCTAAATTAGAAATTTTGGGTTTCATTTTCACCTTCCATATAGTTAGAGCATCCAGTAAACTGTAATGATAAATGCTGTCATTTAATATTTTGGGGGGGGCTGCTTTAATTAAAAAAACAATTTCAAGTATGTGGCAATTAGATTTAGTTTCTGCATTAAGAGATTCCTGGAGAGGTGAATGGGTAATGGGAGAACTGCACTCATGAGTAGATCAATGCATCGATGTTTATAGCTAAATGTACTGTTAAGAGAGGGGACCAGTTGGAGGAGGTGAGTTACTGGACACAGTCCTTTGGATGGTGTACCTCATGCTGGTGTTCTTAGTCTGTGCTCTTCTTCTCGACCTCAATTAAGTTAGCACCTTTGCTCTACCACACACTCAAAAACAGTTGACTATGTACTAAAACTTCCAAAACCTCAAGCCAAATAAACCATTTCCTCATTTAAATCATGGGTGCTGGTCCCAGCAATGGGAAAGTTGACTAACACAAAGTATTTATCCATAATCCATCCAATGCTACCTTAAAGAAAAATCACATATGTGTGATCTCAACTTCCTATTAAGCAATTTCTGCAGGTTTAAGATTTGTTTTGCTTTCAATTTTGTGCTACAGTGTGGCATTGATTTTTCCAGTGCTTCACAAATCTCAGATGCCAAGGAGTAGTCAGGTAATGTTCCTGGACATAGAAGGCAACCACATACAATTACTGGCAAGAGGGCTTGTGAGCTGGAACTGAAGTTGGTTTATAAAATTGATCTACTCAGTTCAAGATGACATCCAAATTCACAATGGAACTGGGATTCAAGTGCAACATTTCTGTCTACCAAGTAACTTTCAAACACTCATCTGTCATGTTTTCAAAATTCATGAAGTAGGTTTTAAGTGACAAACATGTAAATACATGGTTAATAATCAATCATTATCTACATAGAAAGCCATCACAAATTAGTGTTTCCAAACCAGTTGATCCAATCTTACTGTGTGTGATTTTCATTATTAAGAGTAAGATGGATTGTATTTATTTAAAGAGGCTTAAGCACAATATTTTATGTCTATATTTGTGCTATTGCTGTTCTTTGTAAATAACTGACATTCTTTCTGAAACATACAAGGGATTAATACAGAGCACTCAGTGCAATCCCTCAGCATTCCCTTGCTCTGCTCCCTGTTTGTTCTGTAGTCCACTCATTAGTCTCGGTCCTAGTTACTTTTTATTCGTTGCTAAGACAGAATACCTGATGCCAAAAATTAGGGAAGGAAAGGTTTATTTCTTATAGTGCTTGGGAGTTTCAATCCATACTCAGTTGGCTCCAAGGCAGCATGGCATGGCGGGGCAGCCATTCATGGCAGCTGCCAAACAGCAAGGCCAACTGGCGAGAGAGAGCAAGAAAGACCTGCCTTCCTCTCGCTCTTAAACTGTGTGTCAGTTCCAACCCTGGGTAGGTACAACACTCACATCACCAGCCCCAGCACCAGACAACAAACCAATCAGGAATGTCAGACTCAGCCCTGTCTAAATTACACGAGGCCTTGGGGGGACACAAGATCAAACCAATACAGTGTCAATATAAATAAGTATGAAACCAAGAGACTTCATTGTTACAAATATGTACTTTTTGGTACTAAATAACACTGCCTCCCACATTTCACCAGAGCTTCAAAATGCTTGTTTATTGCTTGATACTAAAGATCACTCATAGAAACCTTCTGGGACTCAAAAACCAAGTTGGAGAATGTAGAGAACTTAATTTATAGTTTTTAATGTTCACAAAATGTAAAAATACAATAAAATATTCTGAAAAGATATTTTTAAATTGTATTATCTATTTTGTATGGAGAAATGTTTTATGAAGAGACAAAGAGGCTGGAAAACAATATTTATAAATGTAGGAAATATCTAAAACAACTGAAGAAAATCAAGGGAATAAATGGAGAACCTCATCATAGTCATTAACATTTTAACCTTAATGAATTCATAAATTAATAGCTTTATAATTAGTATCATCATTAATGAATGAATTTACATTTTGCCTTTGTTTTTGTTTGCATTTGTGTAATTTAACTGATATTTTGAACATAGCTTGTTAAAAAGCTCATTAAGTTTAAAAAGCTCCTATACATTCAAGAAGTATACATTTTTACTTCATTTTTATTCTTCCTATAAAGAATTTTTTCTAGCCATCAGACGATACCCTACATAGATTCCACATACTGAACCTATTAAGCAAGTGAGACTTAAAATTTTATGAAAACATCCAGGCATCCATATGTAGCCAAGAATGTCAAAATTCTAAATCTTGATACTGGTATATATACACAAACTTTAATACACACGTTGCATTTGAAGAATATAACATTAAAACAAATTCATGTTTTAGAAATATATTGCATTGCTGTAACTTATATATTCTGGAAAGAAATGTTGCAGCTGAAGGTAGTTGTGAACATAGAATGACATATGTTTTTCAATGGAATTTATCCTAACCAAAAATGGGACAGTGAGAAATATCTGTTTATTTACTATATGATGTACAATTTACTTTCTGTTTGTCACTTCAGATCCATTTTTTTGCTTTGAGAGACTGACCCATGCACAATCCCTTGAACTACAGCTTCCACTTAGGCTCAGCCTGTGTAAGGCATTGACAAGAAAACAGATCAGGAGAGGAAGGAAAGTCTATTTCCATATTTCTGCACATTGCCTCCTCAAGCAGTCACAACTCCTATCCATAATGGACACAAGAAATGCTGCCTCCTAAATGAAGTATCAACATAGCTAGTTTCCTTAATTACACCTGCGTCTCTGTAAATAGCCCATTCCTTCATCTTTGACTCAATTTTAGTAATGGAAAAAGGATTCATAATCTCTTTCTCACTCCATAATCTCTTTCTCACTCACTTATATATATTTAGTATATAATACATATGGTGTACATGTATATAAGTATTTTAGGAAATATGTTAATATGCATAAAATTATTGTGGTATGCTGCATTGAAATATTAGATAAGATGCACTGAAATGAGCTGGGCGTGGTGGCGCCTGCCTTTAATCCCAGCACTCAGGAGGCTGAGGTAGGAGCGTTGTGAGTTCGAGGCCGGCTTGGGCTATAACGCGAGTGCAAGGCTGGCCTGAGCTACATAGTGCGACCCTGCCTCAAAAAACCAGGGCCGGGAGTTTGGCTCAGCGGCTTATAGGCGCGAGGTTGTGAGTTCAGCCCCTGGTGCTGAAAAAAAAAAAAAAAAAAAAGATGCATTGAAATGAATCATAAAAAGGTGACTTTGAAATGCAACCCTAAAAGTACTAGTTCTCAGAAGAACTGTAAAATAATAAAGAAAAAACAGAGACAGTCAAATAAAATCCTTTTCAAAATGACATAGTATATGAATTTGACTTGCAATAAGCAAACTCAGACCTCAACATTACTTTTTCAGATACTGTTCAAGATAGTCAAATGTATATTTCAGTTTTTCCATACAGAAAATGGAAAAGATATATCTAGATATCTAGATATATCTATATACCCTGAACATATATATCCTGGAAAGGAGATATCTATGTCAATGTCTATATCTATATCTATATCTATCTACATCTATATCTATATATTGTTGAGTGTATAGTGGAAAAAAGTAAACATGTTGAATATTATTCAATAATTATAGAGTATTATGTAACTATAAACTAAACTATCATTCATTTCAGGGTTTTTTTTTTGTACACATTAGAATAGATAGATTTTTTTTCCATAAAACTGAGAAAAGAAGGGTAATACTGGTAACTTGTGATACTTGCACTACTCCAGAAGATCTTTAATATTTTGAAACCTGTAAATCTGATCACTACCAATGTAGGAATAAATGCTGTTAGGTAGCATTAATATGTACGCAGTCAGAAGAACTACCTTCATTTCAAATTCATCTCATTTTGTTTTTCTCCATTATTCCTTGTTTGAGATATGTTATCCATTTTCTTTCTTTCCCATTTTCTCATTATTAATGTAAAATTATCAATAAAATAATTCATTATTTAACACCAACAATTTTTGACTTTGCACTTAATAGATTTTTATTTTTATTCTTTCAAGAATTTTGCAAAGATCACTAAACATTGATTCAAAAAAGCAGAAGTAGTGGAAAGAGAAATATTGCAAAACTAATGAAATTTACATTTGCATATAAATGAGTAAAATAATACAGAGATGCCTGTTGAATGTATATAGTTCAACATTTTCTTATACTGATAAAGAAATAGACATTAAGATCTAATTGATTTTTTGTATTGTTTTGATTGCCAAATACCACGCAGCATTCATGTGGAGTTTCAATGATCTATCCTTCCCAATTTCACTGTCTCCTTATATTCACTCTATTCCAAATGCTTAACCAGTGCTTACACAGCTGATGTAAGGTCTATGTAAAAAGAAAAATGACCAAAATAATTGTGCACAAGCTATGCAGAACTGAAATGGAAATGTAATTGAATTTCTACATCAGAAGTTAATATTTTTTATTTTGGGGTTCACAGAAAGTGGACAAGGAATTATTTTTTAACAAGTAGTTCCTATCCAATCACCAGACTATCTGACTTGGTGATGTGTCTATGGGTACCTTTGATTCCTCCTCTTATTGGCATTAGAAATAGGATTAAAGTGAGAAGATATAATGTCACTTTTAAAACTGTATAATTTGCACAGTGAAATTTCATTCATTTAGTGCTCAATTCATGTTTTTGTGATGTCCAAGGGAGTGCTGGAAAGCAAATACTCTACTAGCCCAAGACTATAATAGGATAAGGTCCATATATCATCTAAAGAGTGATCAGCCTTTAGAACTGTATCTTCCAAAACAGTAACTACTAGCTACAGATTAGCTACTGAAAACTCAAAATCTGGCTATTGTGAATGAGAAATGATTCTAAATTTTCATTGAATTACAATTCACTTAAATTTAAATATATACAGTGTATTGAGTTGTTCACCCCCAGTATAGTACATTTCTGTCTTCATGGACTTTTCTCTTGGGCAATACTGCTACAATGTAATCTTTAGTCTTGCTCTATGTATATCTTCAACAATTGTGAAGAAACTGCTGCTTTTTAACAAAAAAGACAGCTGTGAAAAATCAATGGCAGAGGTGGCTGGGGTTATACTTAGAGTGACCAGGTGCTCAGATGCCTTCATTCTCAGACATGCCAGTGAAAACTAAAGTAAAAGCTGTACCTGGGTACAAATCCCTTCCCTATTAGTGAATAACAGTAGAATGTTTCTAGACAAATTTCCTTGAGTGCTTAATATCAGTTTTTCCATGTATCAGTGGGAAAAATTACAGATCACATTAAATAGCTAAAACTACTAGAAGTCTGAATTTTATGTGCTTTTCTTTATTTTAGCTGAATAATAATATGGCAACGTAAGTTTCATCTCAGCCAATATCCTCAAGTAACGAAGTAACACCTACTGTCCCTTATGAAGATATTTCTGGATATTCACACATTATCTCTCACAGACACTTGATGAGGTTTCAGCTTATTTCTCTTCCAGCTGATCATCAACTGCTCAGTCACAGCATGTTTCCCTTCAGATCATAATTCCAAATAAACAAGTATTTTCTTCCAATTCAAGTATTACCAATGGGCCACCATCCTGAGTTCTTGGCTCATCCTCACACAGAGGTCCTTTGCAGAACTATGCTATTCAAGTGCACAGTCGCACTAACAACAGCAGTGAGCGAGGCTTGTTTTGTTCTGTGGAGCAACTTACGCTACCTTTCTTTATGCCTTCCTTCCTTGCTTCCTTCCTTTCTCTCTGCTCATTAAGCTAAGTCAGTTCAGAAATTCAGACTCAGGTGCAGAAGTCTTGTCAGTACTGACTTACACAGCCTAAAATGTCTGAAACTCAAATGCATTTCAAAATCATTTGAGATACAATTAAAATATTCCAGTGCTACCTATGCCTGGTCTAACTGGAAAGCCCCTTGGGTAATTGCATTGTGTCGCTAGGGCTAAAAGTCACTAGCAACAAAATCTGAGACAGAAATAAGTATCAAGCTAATGATAGAGCCTTTAACTGTAGCAACCACCTGTAAGAGCTTGCATAATTAGGAACACAGAAACTCATTCTTTTTCTCTCTAGCTCTTATACAGTCATCAACAGGGTAACAGACCTGGGTTGCTGTATTTCTTCAACTCATGCTTAGCTTATGCACTTTGGATCTGGCACTACTTGGCTTGTTTGTTTGCCCAAAACTTAGGAGGGTCAAACAGATAAATGCAGACAAAAGATGGTATGGAAAAAATTGTGATCTAGAATCTTTAAAACTGCTTTCATTTTTAAACGTTTGCATTTGATGAACATAACGGGCCTGAGATCCATTACACTGAGGTGTGAGGAAATAGACTTGTGAGTTTGCTATTCACGGAAGGGTTTCTTTACTCAGCACTTTTCATTCTTTTACTAAAATTGATGATAAACACCACAACAAACTAAGAAAATGCCCAACACCCAAGCCAGGGACCCACCCTAAACCACACACACACACACACACACACACACACATGCTTCTTACAACATAACTCTAAGCTGCTTTTGGAAAAGGAAAATTAACTGAAGCAAGTAAACACTTCGAGAAATAATATGATCAGATAAATCTGGCATTTTATGGCAGTAAAAAGGTGTACGATAGTATGCTGCTAGCTATTATAAATATAGTATGAGCTCTTCTTGCCATAATTATCCCTTAGAAAAGATGGTTTTAACTTATTTCCAAGTCTTTACAAATACTGTATTGTATATTGCTCTATTTTGTACAGGAGGGGTGCATTATTTTGAAGTACTCAAAATCAATTCTAGCTTTAGGTGTTTTGTACAAGACAACTCATAGAATCCCTGAAAGAGGAAGCAAAGGCATTTAATATCGATTTTGTGTTTGTGCCTGAGGACTTGACCTCACCGTTGTGGATGTCACTATAAACATGACTGTCAAAGATCTCCTTAAAAAGCAAAGCAAGTATTACTAAACAGTGGAGAATGTAGATGCGTGGTGGCACATGCCTGTAATCTCAGCACTCTGGGAGGTTGAAACAGAAGGATCATAAGTTGAGCACAACCCGGGCAATTTAGCAACATAATGAGATCTTGTTTTAAAATTAGAAAAATAAAAACAAGGAGCTAATGATGTAGCACAGAGTAGAGACCCTGGGTTCAATCTCCAGTATCACACAGAAAAGTGAAGATTGTTTCTATGTATTTGTAGGAGAGATGAACAACAACAAAACAATCTAATTTATAAAAACTTCTTAGTGGTTACTTGGCACATTTTAATGACAGAATTAAATTCTTTCAAAAAATACTACGAAGTAAAATTGTTTCATTTTATGCAAGGGTAGGAAAAGCAATATTTAAAAATTAACTTCTAGGGTATTATATTAAATTTGCATATATAACCAAATTCATCAACTAAATAGCGTAACTATATATTATAGAACTCCACAGTCACCTGCAGTTGACAGAAATATCAGAAAGTGTAAGGGAACAGTGTTTACAGGCCTTGGTTCACTTACAGCTTCACACATTCGGTTGGTGTCTTGTAATGTAGCCCTCATGTACCAGTGGGGACTACTTTAACCAGATGTTGGGTGAAAAATCAGTTCAGATGATGTGAAGCTATTTTTAGGAGAGATTAATATACCAAAATAATAATTAATATAGTAAGTAACATGGTAAGTAATGTAGTAAAACCTACAATGTTTGTGGGCCTCATTTGGTCACCTGAAAGTCTGAAAGGACAAGGTCCCCACGGAAGAGGAATTTCTACCTGCTTACTGCCCTTGGCCTGAAATTGCCACATGAACCCTTTCCTGGCTCTCCAGCTTGCCCGCCTGCACTGCAGATTTGAAACCTTCCAGTTTCCACATCCACTCGAGCACTTCCTTAAAATAAAAGTTAGTCAATTTGTCTATCTCTATCATCTATCTAATCAGTTCTTTTTCTCTTGAGAATGTTAACATTATCTCCCATTTGTTTTTGCATAGTACATATTCCCTACTATTGTACTTTAAAATACATTTTATATGTCCATTGGTTATTGTCTGTCTCTTATGTTATACTCTATGCTTCATACAGGTATATGGTTTATCTATCTGTTCTCTTTCTCTAATAGTTGGTACGAAGGAATCCTTGATAAATATTCATTGCATCAATGAATTAGGTACATAGTCAATCCTTCATTATTTATTTAGAATTTAAAACAAACTAAAGCAGTCATTTTAATTCTAGACAACATTAAATAGGGAAAAATATACCACTACACAAAATACAGAGAATTCATGTTTTAGCCACAGGTTTCAGTCTTTATCTGGACACATTTTAAAACTTAAAATGAAACTAATTTTAAATTATTTTACTATTATCTACAGAAATTTATAGGAAATCTATGTATATTAAGACTACACTGAATGATTAATATATAAATAACTACTTACATCCTCTGTAACTTATATTTACTTAAAACAACACCTCCAAATCTCTTCTTAATTCTAATCATTAAACTATTGCTATGGCTGATAATAAAAAGCTATTTTACAGGAAAATAAAAACCTCCATTAGAAATTTAGAGTACATTACTACTTGTTCATTTTGAAATATATATAGTCAATTTCCTTAGTCCTCTAAAAACATTTAGTTCAAATCTATTTATATCTAATTAGAAGCACAAACTAATGAAATTTGACTCAATTTTAAGTAAATACATCTTCTTACTTAATTTCAGTTTATTTTAGAAATATGGACATACTTAAACTCACTCTGGAAGTCCTTTCTACAATTTTTACTTTCAGATCCAGTGCATGAGAATAAAATCATGAAACATTCCAAAAATCATCTAACATATTCCAAATATAAAAAACTAAGTGTAATGAAAATAACATTGTAGTAACAACAGTGAGAAAAATATTCAACCTATATACAAGACAGCTACAGGAATGAAAGTGTCTAATGTTTAGAAGATGATTGTGAAGGGAAGCATAAAAGTATTTTTAAAACAAAATTAGAACTGCTTATTTTATTAAAAAGTTGACATGGGTTATCTTTAGTGTTTATGACTTGCAAAACAAAGTATTTTAATATTTATCATGTTTAAATACAAGCAGGAGCAGTTTGGTAATCAAAAAGAATAATTTGAATCATCTCAGAAAAATAAATTCATCATAATTAGTATATTTTAGAATATGATTAAAGCATTTAAAATAAAATGTATTCACCTTTCTTGTCATCAAAATACAGAGTCTGTTGAGCTGGATTTGACCACTGGAGGGAGGTGTTATCATTTTGATCAACCCTGCAGGTCAAAATTGCAGTTCCGCCTTCAACAACCGTTACATTCTGTGTTAGAGGAAACTGCCCTTGGCTGCCTGAAAGGAGATTAAAAAGAATGTTGATTAAATGAATGTTATAAAATGATTAACTTCTTAAGATCTACACTCAACTTCACTTCTTATTCAAGATGAAATTTAAACCAACAAAACTATATATTTCATAAGACAGAAAAGTAATTGAAATATTTAATCAGAGGACACCATGAGTGACATAGTATTAACAATACTTTTCACTCCTTTTCGTTTTCCAGTCAACCATCTTTTCTACCTTGGCACACATAAAGTTTTATAGTCAAAGAGTAATATGATAATCATTAATTTCCCTTGGTCTTGCATTAATTAGTGGTTGCTAGATTGGGTCATTGCTGAAGATAAGGCATGAAATATTTTGGATGAACTGAAGTCTCCAAAGGAAGATGCAAAACACAATAAAATGCTTTCCTTCTCATTCTTCTATTTCTGAATAAACCTATGAAATATGAATACTAGAATTTTAGTTTCAGTTTCTGATGAAATTTTAAAACAATCCTGTTTCACCAGGGTTTCTTATAAAATGTAGCTGTATATAGAATATGACTATACTTTAAAGCATGTTCATCTTTTTAAAAGATATTTATCAAAATATTATAGAAGCAAGTCATGGTGGGATGCTTCTTTAATTGTCGTTACTCAAGATGTTGAAGTAGGAGTTGAGCCCAGGAGTTAGAGTTCAGCTTGGGAGATGTAAGAGACATGTCTCAAAAAAAAATAAAAGACAAGAAAATGACACTGATTATTTTAGTCCAGGAGATACAGGTAATATTTTTCACTGTTCTTTTATGCAGTTGCCTGCTTTTCTCCTATGAATGTATATTCTTTTATAATCAAAGAAATGCCTATTTTGAAAATGGTCCTTACTATGGTATTATTATATAAAATCAAGTTTTCCATCTTCTTAAGAATTTTACCAAGTCATTAAAGTAAAGTTTACAATAAATTTACTTAACAAATGCACTGCTAATCATTAAATGAAATTTAGGGTCACAGAAAAATAATCTACATCTTACCAGCAATAAACTGCCAAGTCTGATGACAATGACCAACATGGGTAAAAATGACTTTCTAAAGCCAGGTTAAAACGTTATTATGTGAGCAGGGTAGTTCATTAAATGAAAGATAATTTACATATTCAGGAACATTATGATGATTTAATCACACCCAGGAAATATATTTCCCTTTTCTTCTTTAGTTTTGTAATGAGTCTATCATTACTACAAGCACCACTTGAGGTTATGCTAGAGCTATTGGCATAAAGAATCTTATTACCAAGAAGCCTGTTGATTGGCACCATAAGAGACAGAAGAACCTGAAGGGAAAATTTTCTTTGCAGACCTAAGTGACACAAGCACAGAGGTTCATGACCACATTATATAATTAAGCCTATCAAGTATAAAAATCTGATGCCAAGAGCTTTGTAGTCCCAATGCCAACCTCTTAAAGTCACTATGGCAACTCCCCAGAATATCTCTCTGTAATCTTTAGGGTGGAGTTTTAAAATTGAGGTTAGAAGTTGCTGGAATAAATTCCTTTTTTAGTTGACTTGAAAGTCAACAGGATCCAGAGTCGGTTATGTTTTGCCTTCAGCTTGGAGGTGACCTCTAGCAGGGAAACATGGAGAACTATCAATCTTGTGAAGTGAGGTGAGGAAAAAAAAATAAAAGCACATCAGAGAAAACAGAAGCTGAGACAGAAAGGGATAATTACCACAGATTAGCAGCTCATAAATAAGAAGCTCAGAATGGTTTTTAGACAGTTTCTCAGGTTCTGTGGTATAGCTGTAATGCACAAATTGAGCAATTTAGAGGGTGATTTCTTAATTTCAAATAAATAAATAAATAAAAGCTACAACTACTTATAAATATACATCTTTCAGCCCAGATGACATTTGGACTATCAACTGGTACATAAATAATAGTGTCTGCTTCTTTAAAGAAGTGGAAGAAGACCAGCGATGCTTGCAACAGTTTCATTCACTACATTTGCAAAAATAATTTCCAAAGCATCCCCATAAGAAAATATGATCCTTCTCATTTCATAGATGGGCAAACTGACACTAGGAGGTTAAATGATTTTTCCCATGGTAAAACAAAGTCAGTGAACCATTTGGAGTTGGTTCTGAAAGTTCAACATTTGTATTCTTATCTTTCAGAAAAAGGCTGCTGGTCATAATACTATTATCATTGTTTGTTTACATAGGAATTAGACAACAATATAAGTGAATAATAATTTTAACAATGAAATATAACTTGTAAAATCAAATAAGAGAAGATGTCAATATTAACTGCCCTTAAATCTCCAGTGCTACATAGAGAATTTAATTTTGGTGATTATTTCAGTCTTTCTTAATGATCCATTGAAGGAAAACAATTTGGTAGAGTTTTCCACATGTCAGGTCTTTGCATATACCAGCACACATATATTCTGTCCTTAAAGTAAAAGATTAGGACCACATGATCTCCATTCTCTCATTCTGACTTTAAAGCAGTGTGACATTTTTTCCCTGGAACTTGCAGCCTAAAATCCCTGCAGTCAAATAATTTAGTATTTCTCAATAGAAAATTCATGTGGAGAGTACTAATCCTAAACAACCTCAGGGTATATGTTTTCTAAAATCAATAAAAAAAATTCGTACTGTAGGCAAAGTTCTTCTTAGAGGTTTGGATTTCCTGTTACTTGAGACTACAACGTGGAAAGAGCAGTGAATTTGCTGCAGGTCTAGGTTGTCAGTCAACCTCAAGAGTCTTTCCAAGAAAATGGTTAGTATTTCTATCTAGAGAAGTAGCTTATTATAAAATGAAGAATTTATCCTCAATGCATCGATTACACAGATATTTTGTGGAACCTACTATATGCTTTGTCTTACATGAATCAGCATTTGAAGGGTAGAAAGAGGAAAAGATAAGTGTTAAGGAACTGCAGAATAATCAGAACCTTGAGGAGAGATAGGGATATGAAGATAGATGTCAGTTAGGTGTGATATTGTGCTTATCTTTTTTATCTACAAAGGTTTCTAAGACACTTAGACACTTCCTTGTGGTGCATTTTTATGAAAATTATCAAGACTTGCCTGTAGTGACTTTATATTAAATAATCTGGCTCAGATCACTAGAATTCTACACTTAAGAGGCCTCATTCTTACCAAACAAGCACATGATAAGATTTATGCACTCCTACTTTGGGTTCTTAGAAGCTAGCTAATTTTCCTGATGCCTATATTCATCATTTTTCTTCTGGCCTCCTTATGTTTATTGCCCTGTATTACTTGCATAAATGTCTGACTCTCTTAGTTAATCCTAAATCGATTAAGAACATGGTAGCAGGCATTTTACATTTGAATCAGCTACATTGCTTAATGTAAATTGGAATTTCTGTACTGTAAATTGAACTTTCTATAGATGTTCATTGTCCATTGGCAATACATTTTGTTAAAACAGTGGCTGGTTGGCATTTATAAAGGAATTTGTGACAGCAGAATGTCCAAAATATGTCAAATTTGGTGTGTGTGTGTGTGTGTGTGTGTGCATCAGTGTGTCTATGTGTCTGCATATGTGTGAGAGAGATCAAATTGAAGAGGTGATGCACACAGTAATTTTTTCATGGATAGAAAATTAAGTCATGAAAGTCTTAAAGATTTATTAGAATAAGACAATGAAATATTTTTAAAGTTCCATTTGAAATGTGTAAAGAATATATTAAAGAAGATATAACAGATGGTGATTGAGAGCAGATATGTGTTACCCATTTATGCCTGAAATCAAACAGGAAACCATAAAACTGGCCAAATTTTTATAACAGAGAGAGAAAGAAAAAAAATATACAGTAACAATTCTTAAATAATAAGTAAAAGCCCTAGTTATGTCTGTGAAAGTTGATGAACTTGATAAATCTAAAAGTATTTGGCCTTTTATAGAAACACCCATTTTAATAATCCCTTTCTTGTATTATTTCATCTCTCAGCCATCCCTGAGCCAACTGTAAACATACGGAAAATACAGTTAACATCATTTCATTATTCACAATATGGTAGGCAACCAGGAAGAGTTCTAGATACATTTCTTTTATTAATGATTTAATTGGCAATGAAGACCTTGTTATCGCCTCTACCTTGAAGATTAGGAAATCGATGCACACAGACTTTAGATTATATGGCCACAGTCACATAGTTAGAAAGTGCAAGAGTCAGGTTTTGAACTCTAGTGCTGTTTTCAGACCTTACCTACTTAATCACAGAGTGACTATGAATATAAACTGAACTTAATTTGGATCACAGAACTGTAACACAAAGAAAAAAGTGTTTGCAGTCAAGCATTTCAAAGATGCACTTTATCTTTACATCTATTTTTAAGGAGTGAGAGAACATTTGAAATTCAAGATCATGATGTGCTAGAAAGGGTTCATATCGGCTCCTGAGATTCAACCGAAGGCAACTCTTCCTCACTTTGTGCTCAGTAACATACCTTGGTAACTTGAAATTGACCACAGAGAAAGTATTTTCACCATGGAAATTGCCAAATACTACAGGTCAGTTATTTTTCCATCAAGTAAAAGTTGTTAAATATTTACAGCACACCACTGAAAGTCATCACTGATGCATCCTGTTGGGTCTGCTGCACTCATTTTTAACAATTTTTCCTTTCCTTGAAACACTATTCTTCCAATAAAAATTTTTCAAATGAGCTTCTATTTTTCCTCTACTCTGTAGACACTGATTTGAACTGTTTTTCTTAAGGCAAAGTTTTTTTTTCCTCTCAAAAGCAGAATGGCTAAATCTTTGATTTGTTATACAGAAATAATTTGTTAGAATCATTAAGAATCATTAAGATAATATCTCCTGGTCCTGTCTTTAAATAGTTCACTGAACAGGTGTCATTATTTCTTCAATGTCTTACCTATCATAAAATTAAACAGAGAATCGTTAAGTTCTTTCCTTGTCTCAAGTTCAAAATCCAGTGAACTGAGTTGACTGTTGACTTTAATTAGTTAAGACTTGTTCTTCCCACATGAGTTTAATGCAAACTTTTACTATCTGACTGCAAAGAATACAGCATACTGTCTAAAAGAACGTAAAGGAACCAGTTCTAAAATTAAGGCCACTGTACCTTTGGCAGTAGGCTGGGATTTATGATTAAACTAGATAAGCAATAAGCACAGAGGTGAACAGAAATCTTTGAAACCAGTAGAATTGTTGAAAGAGAGCAAGTCAGTAAAAATGCATCCTTTAACAGTGATCCCAAAGCATGACTTTGCTTCCACAGGCAGCATCGTTCAAGCTTTGCTATCTTTTGAATGGATGATGGGTAAAGGTCATGGTTTTTGCCACCTCTCTTGCCTGAGCTTAAGTTGAAACAGGGGTCACAAGAGCGGACCATTGCACACTGCACATGAGTGCATCTTCTCTAAGAGCAATAATCACCGGAGATGAATCTAGATGGACGGGCAGGGGCCAAGGCTTTGCACAGCTGAGAGCAAGTCAGTCACAGTCAGTAATTTTTTAGGGTACGTAATCACATTTTGTGGGCTACTTAACAGGGCTGTGGACCACTGATTATATTTTTCTTTCTGAAAATGAGTAAAATTTTGCAATGCAAAAGAGAGATTTAAAAACAGGAAAGGACAAACGAAATCAATTTGTGAAAAAAATTGAAGATACAGTTTTTCATTGAATACATGTGAAAGCCTCATGATGTAAACAATGTCACATATTTGACCCTTCATTTGGAGGTGCATTTATACTTATTGAAAATTCATCTAAAATATTTTCTAAACCAACAGGAGTATTGCACCTTGGATCAAACAGCATTCCTAATGTTCTAGTTTGTTTTTAAATATTTTTGTGTTCTTTCACGAAGGTCATTTAAAAAATATTGGTGTCATATTAAGGTTCTCATATCTTTAACGTGAAAAACAAAGATCTCAAATGGATAGATAGATACAAAATATGTGAATCTTTCTTAAATGCAAACACAAGTATTGTCAACTTGGCAACACATTTTTACGTACAAAGTTAGACTTCTTTAGGACTTTCTCAAGTATTCTTAGCTTCTTGTACTCTCTGTTCATCTTTCTCTCTCCTCTCTTTTTACTCTCTTGTTTGTTCTATCAATAGGCTTGGTATATTTATTCAAAGAACCTGCATCTCTGAAAGTTCAAAATCATTCTTGTTGCTTAAATTAGAATCTAAAAATATATCTAAATGCACACACAACATGCTATTACTTCCACTAAATTACTGAAGGCATTCTAAACAAATAACCTCTAATGTGAAAGTTGTGGCTCAGTAGTTGTGTAGACTGAAACACATATTGCATACTAAAGTCTATTGGATTGAAAAGCACAATTGTAATTAATTTAGGTTTATAATTCTCTAGAGAAGGGCAATGAATGCTCTACCACTTGAGGAAGGAAATTAGAGGAAAAATTAAGACTGATAACTAAGAACAAAATGCTTTCACTTTTGGAATGTTCCTCTGTTCTTTCATATACTGAGACTTTGTTGGACATTTTTTCCCCTATAAGAACACTCTAGCTTTTAGTTCTATTTTTTAAAAAAAACTGTTCTAGGTAACCATATGTAATTTTATTTTTCTTTCATTCTACTTCATCATTTCTGAACTCAACCTGCTTTTTAGAATACAACACCTGGTATCCACCTTCTGTGTCACCCTTCTGCCCAGTCACTGTGGAGTGTGCCATTAGACTCCTGCTGCTTGCCAGTTTCCATAGAGACAGGAAGCACTTTGGAGTCCAGTGTTCCATTGCAACTGCCAGACCAAAGCAAGAAAGAGGCAAAGCTGGCTGGTAATGGGTCTTGCAAGGCCAGGAAAGGTTGGAAGGGTTTTCTCCTTCTGATATCTGAGCATAACAGGGCCAATTTGGCAGCTTGCAGCAGTGACAATCCTGTAGACCAGATCCTAGTGTTCACTGTGGTCATTGTGAGCAGCCCATTCTGTTACCAACCTGGGAGCGGAAGCTCTTGTGTATCCAAAGTTTGGCCTCGGTCCTCTGTTGGCTTCTGATCCATGACAAAAGGCTTTTTCAGATTTACAGTGGCTCCCACAGCTCCTGACCTAGAGAATCCTATTTCTCCTGTTGAAATTCCATCCGTCTTTCTCTTTTCCAGAGAGCGATAACAGCCTTCCAGGCCACTCTTAGCAGTTAGCCTATGGAATGACCATGGGATTCTTTCTAGCTAACCTACACAGTGACTGTGAATAGGTGACCCAGCTAACCACAAAACATTATATAGAAACTGATTACCATTTGCTATGACTATGGTAGAATTTTAATTAGAGTTAATTTTTTATTATCAGGATCAGTACTGGCCCTGGAGAAATTGGAAATGTAGGTGCAACACCAGTGACTTCCCCTGCATTTCAAAATACTTTTGTATTATTGTATGCTTTAGCCTTCTATATTAAGATATTCTCATCACAGATATTCTTTCTACATAGATTTCACTAATTGCTTCCATCAGGTTTTTTACACAGTCATATCACTAAATTTGTTTTTCTTTATTTACAGTAAGGTAATTTTGAGAAAATACTTACCAAACCATAGGAAATATTGCTTTATGACAATTTTCTGTTCTTATCCAGTGGTTGCATTATTCTAGCATGTTTAGAAACATTGTCTGATTTTTTAAAATACCTTCAATTTTTTACTTTTTCTTCTAAGTTTATTTTTCTGCTTATTATTCTGCCAAAATGCTAAATAAACACTAACTGCTTGCATACTATAGACTTAGTCATTGAAAATAAATAAAAATAAATCTAGCTTTACAACCAAAATAAACTTTCGGTATAAAACATTAAAATATATTGTTTTCATTTATCTACCTATATTTATTGCATTCCCTGAAATGTTTTGAGTTTTCTGAAACATTCAAACCATATTTTATTTAACAAACTTCTGACTTCTCAAGGAAAAAATGATATTGATGAATTGCTCACATTTATATTCCCTAGGCTACTTTGCTTCCTATCAAATATATCTTTAATGCTGACGAATCCAAAGCAATGGAAGTATTTAAAGATAAAATGAAAATGGCATGTTTTTCAAAGCAATTTAAAAGAATAAGGTGTTGCAAAATTATTCGTACTACTTCAAAACAAGCTTGCATGATAATTATCATATGTGCACAAAGACATTTTGTCTTTCTAGAATACTTTTTTCAGGGTGAACAATCAAGACCTAGAACTGACAAGCTTTACTTGCTAACTGATGAACATTTGAGAGGCAGCCTTCCAAAGAAAAGAAATTTATGGCCACAATCACAGTCTGGTTCACAAAGAAGCTCACTCACATGACTAAATCTTAAATGAAGATGTAAACCTGGAAGAAATATTCTGGAAAGGAACACACAGATGGTAGGAATCTTTCGAATACAAGGTGAAGGATATAGTGCCGAACGTACACCAATCAATTATCTGGAGAAAAAAAGTGATTGGGACATAGCTGTTTAAAACTGAAGTTGCTGGAAAAATATTCAGTCTGAGTCTTAATGGAGGAAAATGATAGATACTTATGTGTCCCATCTAGCAAATTCTAGCTTTATATATTAAAGAAAATAACAGATAATGCTACACGTAATAATTTCAAATACATTAATTTCTATGAAATTTAAAACTAATAACATTTCTAGGAACAACATAAATAGTATAAAAATAAGACATGTATCATTAAGATACTAGTTTTTAGTACATGATGGTTTAGAACATACAAATGCTGTATATAATGTGTGATTGCCAAACTAAGGTAAAAACACTATCAGGAAATATTTAGATAGAGAATATTCTATGACATTAATCAGTCTTATGCTGGCTTTCCCTAATTCTAAACGAAAATAGATTACACAAACTCCAATTGATAGTTACCTTATTTATTCTTGCTAGTGGACGATTTGACTTAAAATATATAATTTGGAATCAACCTATTTTGGATTGTGTCACATGTATACATATTTTGCAGATAAAAAATGATGTTGACCATTGTGTGAATTGCTTCTATTTGAATATTCATTAATATGTGAATATGAGATATGCATAAAGTCCTGGAGAGTGGAAGCTGAAACTATCCCTTTTCATTCTTGAATAGGCATTAGAAGTTATGTTAGAGTTAGCACATGGTTTTGAACACATGAACATTGTGTTCAAATGATATCACCTTAATTATTTAAGTGCAGATCAATGTGAAGTAACATATGAATCAACTTGGAATATTCCCAAAGGAACAAGCTCCCTTTTGAAAAATAATGTAATAACACTGTGGTTAATAGGATGTGTTTTTCGCTGTTTGATCATTTCGGAATGCACAAAGATTTCATTAATGTTGATTTCACCCATCTTGTCCATGTTTACATGCTTTGATGTTCAAGCCCTTTGTAGTGCCACATTAGATCTAGGGGAACATTACCCTATGAGAACGAGTTAGAACTGCTGTGTGGAAATATTAAAAAGAAACTTGATACTTTGTATAGATTTGTACAGATAAATCAGCTCAAAGAATTATATTTTTGATAAGACAAAAAAGGAATTAATACTATCTTCTCACATCCTTTTTAACTCTTACTGCGTGTTTAATTTGCTAGCTAGCAAATTAAAATAAATTGGAAGGTGTTTAGTGGGATTCATTGAAATAAACGTCAACAAGATGAAGGCAGAATTTAAAACCTTTCTATTGCTATTAAAATTTCAGAAATCTGACGTTGGACAAGTTGCAAAATGATAACTAAAAGAAGTGTATTCATAGCAAGGACAATAGTTTCTGAACTACAATATTGGAAGAGAAAAGTTCTGCAATTATAATATCAGATTAACAGAAGCAGTGCATGTCTGCAGAGTCTATTTGCAGTGGTAAAGCCCCCCCTCCCAGTATCAGAAAATCATGTTTTTCATTTTCAGACCTGTTTTTATTTACTTTGCTGCTTTTCTGCAACATATTGATTTTAAATAAACCATGACATAGTTCAGGAATTTTATGCATAATTTGTACGAAAAATATTTTCATTTCAAAGTTTTACTTTTATATGGCTTGATTAATGTGAAACAAGATTTGTGTTACAAACTGAATCAATGGATGGATGGATGGACAAATGGGTAGATGGATGGATGTATGGACAGATGGATGAATAGATGCATGGATAGATGATAGGTAGATAAACGATATGTTAAGATTTATTTTTCTCTCTAAATTATACTGATGTATCAATAATTGTTGACACTCAATGCTCAAAGTTAAGAGTTATGCTCAGTGTTGTTTACAAAATAAGTCCACCAGAGGGAATATATAATAATCCCAGCTAAAGTGTAATATTTAAATTCTTCCTTGGGAGCAATTCTAATAGAAATTAGTCTTATGTTTTTGTAGTTACTCTTTGGTTATAGTTTTCCAAAAATGGATACTATGTTTCTTCAAGTGACTTTTAGTTGTTGCCAATAATTTTAATGAATTCCTGAAAGCTATAACATTTCAAGTACAGTTGGATCAACTAAGTCATGGGGACAGAAGACAAGTGTAAAAATTCCATGACTTTTGGTTATCAGCAGCCACATAAGAATAAGTGTGCACTTTTGAATGCAACTACTTTTAAAATGACAAATGTGTGTGTGTTTATAAATCAATTATATTTATTTATTTATTTATTTATTTATTTATTTATTTATTTATTTTTTGGTACCAGGGATTGAACTCACAACCTTGGGCCTGCCAGGCAGATGCTTATGCCACTGAGCTAAACCCTCAGCCCTATTTTTTGAGACAAGTTCTAACTATGCAGTTGAGGTGGGTCTTGAACTCATTTTGTAGCTCAGACTGGTCTCAAACTCACAACGATCCTCCTGCCTCAGCCTCCTGAGTGTTGGGATTAAAGGCATGCGCCACCATGTCCAGCTCAAGCAATAATTATATTTAGCAATAGTTAAGTTTATGTTTGGAGTTATAGTTTCATTCCACTGCTGAAATTGTTGAGCAACTATTTGTAAAGTAGCCTGAAATGATTAGTTTCTTTAGAAAACAACTGGTATATATTTTTTGGTCAAGGATTTTCTCACCAAAGAGCAACAAAAGCCAAGCCTTGATAATTAAGGGTCAAGTCTCTCTTAGTAAATTTTCAGATGCATGAAATTGATCTTTAGTCGTGAAGATCTAATTCATGATGACACAAGAAACTCCAATTGTTGGATTTGAATCTCATTGAAATTAGGCTCAAAGTTTATAATGTCATGATTGCTACCTTCAGTATACATAATGTTTATGTAATGAGAGAGTTTTTTGTATTTAATGTGCTTTTTTCTTTTTTCTTGAATTAGCTGGTGCAGCCTCAGGGCACAGAAAGTACCCACTCAAATGGCAAGGTTGATAAGCATCAACTCTCCCTTCTGATTTGAGCCAGCACCCTGCCCAAGCAGGATGAACCTGAGTTACATCTGAATCCAGCAGATGTTTCCTCTGTCTGGGCCACTGTGAACCTTATGGGCCTTCTTCCTTCATCTCTTCCCAGGAGCATTAAATGTTAATGCAGCAGAAACTTGGATGCATGCCAAATGAGAAGCAGAAGGGTTGGTGAGAAAGTAGGGTATACTTTATCTATAAATAGTGGCCATCAGTGGTTTGAATTGAATATTAGCCAATTTTAATGGCTGATATTTGTGTATTTGCTACTTCACTTAACCAAACCCATAAAACCCTGCTGTGCTTATATACAACACTTATGGAAGTAAATAAAACGAATTCATGAGTATGGTAGTTCTTTCAAGATATAAATAAAAAAGATTTTGAATGCATAAATTAGGAAAACTATCTCTAATATTTTTAATCATTTGAATGGAAACATTACCCAATTATCTACTTTCAGATTATCAGACTTATGATATATTCTATTGATATAGCAATATCAGGCCTTGTATTGATTTTAAAACTTCTAAGGAGAAATATTTAAAGTTTAAGATTAGTACTCTGCTAAATATCATTCTTAAATCAGTTGAGTTTTCAATGTACTTTCTGAAGAATGCAATCTGATTAAACAGTGGCTGTCGCTCAGGAATCCCTTAGCTACCTCTCTCTGCCCTTTCTCAGTTTTACTGATCTAATGGCTTCCCTTGATTTTATAAGATATGAATTGTTAGTTATCTATATTCAAACTCTGTATTTTAAAATTCTGTTGACTATAAACGAGTTTCTTACTTTAACAAACACATTTATCTAAGGGGAGAAAAAGAGGTAAAGTTCATGTCCTTGACTCTAAAACTGTGTTTTCCTTATTGATTTTAGCACAGTAGGATATCTTTCATGTTGACAAAGGAGTAAAAATTATTAGGAAAAGTGTTCGCATACACAAATGCTAGTATTTGTTAATTTTGATCCACTCTAGTATTGTTGAAAGCCTCCAATGAAAGAGGCACATTAATTTTTTTAAAAAAGGAATAGAGTGTATAGAAGCACACACATATATACAGTATAATAATTGATAGAATATGTTTAATATCAACAATGTATAATACCCTCAGTCAACTGCAAAAGCTACATCAAGTGGCTATGGGAAGAAGTGCATTCTCATTTGTTTGCACGATTACTTTAGAGACTGCATTGTCATTTCTAGTGAAGTGGCAAAGTGTATGTGGCTAAAATATTGACAGTATTTTTAAATACTGTCAATTTTTAAAAACACTGTCAATATATTTAAATGCATCTTATATATAATGACAGATGTGTCTAGAAAAGAATTAGTCCTATGTATTTCTAATACAAACGTTTTCCAGATTTTCCCATGTATTTTAATCATCTGAGACTTAATTGTAAACTATGTCATGGAATTTATGATTAATATCTTTATGAATGAAATACTGGTACAGAAAGTTGGCAACCTTGCCAAGAGACACAGCTCTAGGAAGAAATGCTGGCCTAGAAAGACGACAATCATGGCCATGAGGCAGAGGCATTACAAAGATTTAACTTCCACAGAAGTGTTCTGTGCAAGCTCTTCAAAGAGTCTTTGGTTAGGTGGAGATTTTACCTTCCATAAAACAACCAGAGGTATGATTTGTGTTTTATGATGAAGAAAAAACCCTCAGTGAATAGATTGTGTTTAAATTTCCCATGTTATCTTTCATAAAGAACACTGCCTAGGATTTCCAAATGTTTAAAATTACCTAAGCAAAAATAAAATAAAACTATTAACAATAAGCCCTCTGTTGTGCTCATGGCATGGTGCATATTTGTCCTACATAACACAGCAAAAGATACACATCATGAGACATTACAATATTGAGTATAAAGGGAAAGTGACACTTAAATCCGTATTCTAACTTTGACAAGTAGTCTGGTTTTTATAAGTAATTATAAATATGTTACATTCATTAAAATTCACTCATCTCAATACTAAAACAATTTCAGTATAAAAATAAAATAATTGCAGACCAATTAGTGTAGGAGAGAATTTAAAGAAAACCATTGAGATTTGTACTCATTCTGCACACAGGTGACAGAATTGATGATAATTAATGATGATGCTACTAAGACATGGACACAAAAGGCAAGCAGTATATTTGTTAAGATTTTCTGCTTAGCAAGTCATCTAAAATATTGTGGCTTATATTTAAAACCATTTTTGCAGTTCAGAATTCTGCAGTGTGCAATTTGGACTGGACTCCATTGGGCAGGTCTTTGGATCTTGGCTATTCTCCCCAGCATGTCTATGGACAGTTGTCAACCATCTGCTTTTGGGGATAAGCTGGCTTTAATTGGGGTGACAGGTGGCAATTGAGTGTGATTTTCTGGCACCTGTGTCCCAAGAGTATGACCCAAGGAACAAATGTTTTGCAAGTTTCCTCTTCATTTGCTTTTGTTATCATCCCATTGGTCAAAGGAAATCTTATAGTCAAAGACTAAGGTCTATATGGATGAAGCCTAACCAAAAAACAGATATAGGAATACATGAAAAAGCAGCAGTTATTGGAAGAGGAGAGTAAAGTATTTGTTTATAGGAAAAAGAATACCATGTTGAGAAGCAAAGAAAAAAAATCAAGGTTTTTTTCATATCTCACAGCTTTCAGGAAAATTCAATTTATGAAAATCAGAAAAATGTCTTTGGTTGGTGACAAGCATGCCTGGGGACTTTACTGTGGAAAGATTAATAGAAAAATAAAAACTCGAAAAATGTAATGTTTTAAGAAGTGAACAGGAAGCGACAATATAAACATATCAAGTATACCGAGCGCTTTTCAAAAATTGTCCTCATGGGATTTAGTAAAAGCTAAAAAACTGTTTTGGAGCTTAAGAGAGACTCTTATTGCTTATGTCATATAACTTCCTAGTGTTAATATACAATCTTCACTGTGACTCAGTTGCTATCTCTCTGTTTGTGGATAATTATTTCACAGATGTTTGCTTTGAACAACCTGAAAATTCAAGCAGAAATGTGGACACACAGTCCCAGTGTTCTCCTACTTACAAAACAGTACCTTGTAACATGTGTTTTATTTTTAAGCCAGTAGCTACAGTTCATAGACTTCTCCAAAGCAACACATTGGCCTAATACACACACACTTATATTTCTACATTAGCACTCAAATGAGAAAGTAAGTAAAAGGGGTTAGAGGAGTAAACATACCTCTCATCATACTGCAGATTTCCATTAAATAATCTTTACTACTAATAGATTTTTATAGTATTATATATTTTCTTAAATAATTCTGTCCTTATTCTGAAATTTTTATTAATTTCTTAAGTGCTGTGGAAGTTAAAGACACATTACTTTTTTTATTTTTAACATGTTGATAAAATGCTGTTGGACCACAAATGTAAGTCCTTCAAGTCTTCACCAATCCAATCATTGTCAACTGCTTATTGCACTTCCTATTTTGTTTGCTTCTTGAAGTAACTATATGGTTGAGTTAATCTAATCAGAAATATAAAGTAGTAAATTTAGTTTCTTTTTATTTAATAATGATAGCAATGTACAGTTCATACCTGGATTTTGTTATATTATGGGAAAATATTATGTACAAATGTATAATATATATGGAATAATAAAAAAGATGCCCAAGTTGATACCACAGAAAATCAGGCACAGTATGCTTTACTGAAGACATGTAAAAGTAAACATACTCCTTAAATTAACAGCAAAAATATCAACTAAGAAAAATAAAATTTCTTCTTTGGCCAAAATGTTGACCCATGGAGACTTGTTATCATAAAATATTCAGAGTCATCCTCAAGTAATATACCTAAAATACTTGGTTGTGTGTGAATAATAACTTAGAGCAGAATTTCATGCTTAGATTTAACTCTGATGAAATTTGGTCAAGTCCTAAATTCACTAATGTTGGAGAAAAGACGTAAGACACTATCTGCATTTGGCAGGATGGATGTCTTTGTTTATGGATTTCTGGTGTCCAACAGGACTCTGCAATTACTCAGTGTGAACACAGTATCTGAAAAGCATGTCTTCAGAATTTATGCAAAGGTGTATGGTAATAAGGGAAGGAAATAGCCTAATGGACAAGTAATGGATACCAAAGCAGCCTCGAGAGAAAGGGTGTGAAACCTAAAGTAGCATACTCTTGAGTGACTTCAATTAAATGTAAGTATTTGTTTTATTCAGGATATTAAAACAATGAATGCACATTTGTATTTCCAATTGTGTTTGTGTGCATAAATGTTAATATTTTTATCAACAGAAAATGGATGTGCATTTTTAGTAACCAAAATAATATAAACACACTGAAATTCTGCATTCATTTTACTTTTTGTAAGCATTTCCAGAGGTTTTTCCTCATGTTTCAACAATTTAGGCCAGTTATTTAATTAAGTAGAGCTGATTACATATTGTCGATCAAGTCTCTTTGCTCTCACAAGAAATTTTATAAGAATGTTCCTATTGCTCCTTACATTGTGGAGAAGAGAAAATAATATCGGCCTGTGCACACCTTGCCTACATATGTGTATTAAAATGAAATGAGGTCAGGTATAATGCCCAAGATTTCACCCACTTTGCCTTTAAAGGTTGCTTCAGGAAGACCGGTAATTATTTCTCATGATTTAGTCCATCTTTTATCACTGCTCTGAACTAAGACACTTACAAAGCTTTCCTATTACTTCACTCATCTATAAGAGAGAATCTGAGAAAGAACATACTGCAAACAGTTTGCACACTTTTACTGAGTAATACAAATTTTAGGAAGATTCTTCACAAACTGAATTTTCCTTTACCTTGGGCTTGGCATGATGAAAACAGAAATGATAAAAAGATAAAAACAATAGTAGAGGAAAATATGAAATTGTGAAAGAAGTGCCAACCATGAAACATGAGTTCAAAATGTAAGAAATATGTCTGGTACAGCTAGTACATTAGAATGCCATGAAAATAATTTCATAAAGAATTTATTTATGAAAATGATAATGCAAAAATACAAAATGAAAAATTTGCATAAATAGATAAAGGTGCGAGGAAGAAACTATGCATATTTTTGCACATATTGGAAATATAAAAAGCAAGGAATTTGAGATGTTTTAAAGGAAACATGAATAAACAATGTATAGCCTGATTTTTACTACAGGATCAAATAAACAAGGGTGAGTTAAATTGTGATTCAAAGATGATATCAAATCAAGTCATATTATTTAGCAGAACTGTCAGGCACATCGAAAGCTATTCTGCTTTTCAAATCCCAAATAACTCAAGTTATACGGGAATTAAATTCGTCATTTAACCTAGGAATCTATGTAGATAGATACAATCACCAAGATTGGGAAACAAAAGCAGTTACAACTTAATTCTTATTTATGTACAGTATTAGCAGTCAAATAATATATCAAAAACTCTTTACTTGTATTGCGGTTTTATATTTGCCTGGTGCAGAAAGATATGTTCCCTTATAATTTGAGGTCAGAAATAATCTAAATGTGTATATCATGTTCATCAAAAATAAAAATAAAGAAAAGTAATATTTTTTAAATTGCAAAGGAATTCAAGATGAGAGCCTTACACTATATAATATCATGTAATTTTCTACTCAACTAGTCATTCAAAAATAATTTATTCAGAGTCTAAGCCAGGCATTATGACAAGATTTTTTTATATTGATATTATAAATGAAACTGATCATTTGACTTTAGTAGTATACATGACTTTAAAACTTAAGTTCCTCTCTCTGTCTCCCTCCCTCACCTTCACATACTGTCCTTAAGATTTGAATGAATATTCTAGTTTTAAACATTTAAGTGGCCACTAATTCTCCTTTATCATAAAATGTTAAACATATATTTTTTCTACTAAGGTTATTTTTTTTAGTACATTATAGAAAAACTATATTAGACCTAGAATGAATGAGTTGTTTTCCTTGTTTTCAATCTTTTCATTACTGATAACTACTTTACTGGAATATTAATAATAATAAATGAAAAATATGACATTCTGAAAACTATCTATTTTCATTGTTCACATAAGAAACCAATTCAGAAATTTTTAATTGCTGGAATATAAGCAAGTAGCTTGGATATTGATATATGCATTAAAGTAATTTTCTAGATCAGTGAATACATGTTAGAAATGGTTTCCTGTACTAAAAGTATCTTTGCTCTCAAAATCCTTTAATAAAAATCATCCACTTTTTAAATTACTGAATTATTTTAAAGGTAATTTAGTGCCTAATAACATGTAGACATGAGTGGATTTATCTGAATAGTAACTGTGTGTTGGAGCATGAGTTTCTCATAAAAAAGAGCATAACTCGTTTTGCATGTCACTGAGTAGGCTTATTGTATCAGATTGTATGTAGCTGAAATAATGGAAGATCAGCCTCTGGTAATCTTGCAAAACACCAACGCATCTAGTGTAACTCCAAATCTATTTTATAGAGCTGAATCTTGAGGTTGAAAAAAGCAAAGTGTTAGAAAAATCAGCACAGACAAATATAAAAAACAGTAATATTGTGAAGGAGAGTTATTAACTTATTTTGAATAGATGTTTTCTTTGTTTGTAAAGCTACAGTATGGTCATCACAATCTATTGAATGCTAAGCAAATTTCTTATCTAAGCCTGTAAGACATAAACCAGATACCAACATACTATTAATTTCTTCATTAATTGAACCAATAGCAATAATAATAATACTGTGCTATTATATGGCAAAAATCTTTCAATCTAGGATAATTAAAACTGCTCTCCAGACATGCAAATGGACTCCCTTCTAAAGATTTAAAATGACTGTGCACTTTACAAAAGAAGTCCAGAGAATGTACTCAAAAAGTAGGTCTTGGTTTGCAGTTACTGACTGTTGTATACAGGTGCTTAGCATGACCACGGAAGGTACACTAAACATTCCATTTACTTCTAATTTCAAACCTTGTATGCACCTTGCTTTTGATGGAGGTTTATATAATCAAAAGAAATTGTTCCTGTACATGATTTATCTTTATCATGGTACTGTACATATGTGTACACATATGTATCTATAAAATTATGTGCACACATACATGTGCATTTTGTAGACACAGCTAAATAGCAATAATTTAATTATACCCCATACTGAAGAGAAACTTGTAAATCACCTCTGCATTTATGAAGATTATTTATCTATAGTTAATCTTTTTATGTTTATTACTACATGCTTGCAGGACATAATATTTATGTTTCTCACGTGGAGTTGGTACACATATAATAACACATCTTAGTTTCTTTTTTGACCCTCTTCCCTGATACACCTGTCCCCATCCCTGTATATCTTTATCTCTTCTTCGCTTTCTCTTCTTCGCTTTACAAAAATCTATCTCTCCACTGCTCATTATCTATTGTTTATGTTGCTATGAAGATTTAATCACATTGATCCTGGTAAACCCGTGGGCCATTAAATAAATGTAAATCACCTATATAACTGTTACTTCTCTAATTTTTTCTTCTCAAATTTTTTTATAGTGTTATCTATCTTAAAAGACAATTACTAATGTTATCCAAAGTAACTGTGCCACAGTGAGCTGTTAGAATGGCAGACTACATAATCTTTCAGTAAAATAAAAATGAAAGTTAAACTGTAAAGAAAATCAGGCTTTTATTTCAAGACTTTTCTCAGTATTAAAATACAAAAAAAAATAAAACAAAAGCCAAAATCAGTAGTAGTTTACTGGTTTCAAAGCACTAATAAAATAGCTTCATGGGTACAATATTTTTCTACCTAAAGACAGTAAATAATAATCACTAATCAAAATATGAATTGTTTTTAAAATCACTTCTTGAATATATTTATACAAAATACCTCTTTCTACATGCGTTTTTGCATATGGGGATAGTTTTATTACACATAAATATTTCATAGAATCTTCCTCCTTTAACTGCAGAAAAAATTTTTCTTTATGTTATTAATTACTTTTTTCTTTTGATAAAAATTCCACCATGAATAATGCATAAAATGCCTTTATCATATCCACCAATATGCATACGGAAATCATACAAATACTATTTTCCACTGACCATCTAAACAAGGAGAATACAAATCTATTCAGAAACATCTATCATTTTGTTCTTAGAGTCCTTTTAGCTAATTTTCAGTTACAAGCACAGAAATTCTGTTCTTTGGAGAAACTAAAAGTATGTAAAGAGAATAGTGATTATGAGTGAAATATGTAGAGTCCAATCAAAAAAAAAAAAAAAAACTATGTACTAAGGCTAATAAGAAACAAGTTCTACAAATACAAAACGAAGTTTTATTTTTTGTTTTGTTTTGCTTTTTAACTATCAGGGTAAAACATTTTTCTGGTTTTTTGTGCCAGGTATAACATTTTCCCCTTAATCAAGACATATCCAATCTATTGAAATGTATATTATTAACTATTATTTAAATGGAATTACACTATCACTTCAACTTCTGGTTTTCATTTTAAATTAATTTTGTACATACTTATAAATATTAATTTATCACCTAAAATTGGATAGCCATCTCTTTTTTTTTGTGACACCAGGGATCAAACTCACAACCTCGTGCCTCCCAGGCATGTAAGCCACTGAGCCAAACTCCCAGCCCTAGGTTTTTGAGGCAGGGTCGTACTATGTAGCTCGGGCGGACCTTATGCTTATGTTGTAGCCCAAGCCAGCCTCAAACTCACAATGTCCTCCTAACTCAGCCTCCCAAGTGCTGGGATTAAAGGTGTGCGCCACCATGCCCAGCACAATCCATCATTCTTAATGCTAGAGATGAAGAGTGAGCACAACCGACATAGAAATTTATAATTTGGAAAATTAAGGACATTAAGTCAATAAGAGGAATCTCTGGTCATTCTTGGAAAGAATTTCTTTGTTTCATTAAATCCCATACATAGATATGCCTAAAAGTAATACCACTGGGTAGAAAAGACTAATTCAACTGAATTGTAAATAAGCAAATAATCAAATACTGATGTGATCATTAAAATTAAAAACATCTTAGTATTTTGAATACATTTGTATATGGGCATACATACATGTATATACACATATACATACATATGTACACATACACATACCTAAGTACATATATACATGCACATATGTATACATGCATTTGTATGTATTTATATGTATAAATATATATATATATATATGTATATATATGACTTTTTGCCTGCCCATTTCTCATCTGAAATTAGTAACTTTGGGAGTATATATGTTTTCATGTCAAGCTAAAATGAATTAAAATTAGTTTTCAAATTCCTTGTCATAAAAATGATTTTCCTGGCCTTATGGCTGGTTTGAATAACTTACCTTACTTTTCATTAAGAGTAATTATATGGTAAATGTTGAACTCTCCGTACTCAGTGGATGTGAGAAGAAGCAAAAGTTAGTTGCTAAAGACTAGACCAAGATGGAACTGAAATGTACACAGAGATGATCAGTAAACTGCATTTTGCATTTTGAGGTTGCATAACTATCAACTTCCTCCTGACTGAACTTCTTAATTAAAACCTGGATGCCAATTTTTTGGCTGCTGAAGGAAATAAAAAGGTCAACAATATCTATTAGTAACTAGTTATTAACATCTACTTTGCAGTTCTATAGTCAACTGTGTATTTGTTATTGATCACCACAAAGAAAGTGAAATTGAAATAGACATATGCAAAATTTTTCCCACCAAGGATCATTCTCTTATTTCAAGACTTATAGACAAAAACACACAGAGATAAAGACAATGTGCACAAACATTTTAGACACACGTACATTTAAATAGACTTACGTCAAAAAAATTCAGCATTCAAATCAAAACTTCTAAAGCAAAAATGACAGCAAAACCCTTTACAAAAAGATTAGCAAGCACTATGAAAATTCTTTTTTCCATAAGAATGCATCCGAATGTACTCTTGCACAGTTTAAAACTGATCCAATTCATTTCATGCTTTACAAATGCATTGGTTAGAAGTGAGCCTCCTAAACTCAACTTCACTCTCTCCCTATGATATTTCTGTTTTCCTCCAATAATGTCAAAGTGCACAGATCCTTTTATCAATACATTTTACACACATATCATAAAAAGAAAAAAGAGAAAAAAAGAAAAGAAAAATACAATACTATACCAGCTTGTAAAGGTTCAGTGCATTTACTATCCCTTTTGGAAAAATAAAATACTTCCTCTTTCTAGATTTGTGACATTCTGGTACAACTTGGAAAGAATTTGAAACAGTTCTTTCTGATCATTGACAAAACATTAAACACTCTTTGGAAAAATCAAATTCTTTCTTCAGCTCATTATATATCATCCATGTAAAGAGATCTGTGAAAGACACCTGTCATTTTTAGGAAAGTGTTTTTAAAAATAATTCCTTCTGCATGTCATAAATTTCTGGACTATATTCCATTTCTATTTTAATATTTACTTGCAAAGGTGTTTTTAAAATTTCTTTCTTCATCCTGTCTTTCGCAGGATGGACTATTTTCCAAAATATTGCCATCAAAAATACCCACAATATTTAAAAACATGTAATACATAAGTGAAGCATCAAAACCTGAGACCAAATTAAAAATATTGAACATAGTCTGAAAATTGTTTGGTATTACATATTATTGAAATAATTTATGATGTCTTCTTTACAAGCAAGCTATACTTTCTCCATTCAGAAAGCATAAATATAGTTAGACCTAGAATTTTCCTTCATAAACTTTTAAATTCTTTCCATTTAACATAGTAAATGCACATTCTGTTAATGCATCCATAGAAATATTAATTTTTATTCCACTTCTCCAAAGAGAGCTATAGATTGACTCGTGGACTGATCAGTGAATTTAAGAAGTTCAAGAAGTGCTGTTATTCTAACACAATAATTATTTAATGTTACTAAACCAATGAACTGTAGTGTATGCTTCACTGGACAAAATGTGTGTGGTCTAATTTAGATTGATAAAGTACTCATTTCCAGGGCTCACAGAACTCTACTAGAAGAATTATTGTTTTCAAATTCTTAAAAAATAAGGAGGTTGCCATAATCCATACAAGAAAAGAGTTAACAGAGTCAAAGAGGGACACCTTGAAAATTACATCTATCAAGAAACGCATGTAAATGACATCTATGACAGATCATGCATCCCAACCACTGTGTCATTACATTTCTCAACTTGCTATGAATAGTTATTATTCAATGGATGACAATTTCTTGCAACATACTCAATGAGACCCAAGAGAAATGATGTCAATGTAAAGGGAGAAGAGAGAGTTGAAGAACAGAGCAATATAAAAAAAGTTTTTAAAAACTATAAAAGGAAACTATATGAAGTAAGAAATTAAAAGTACAACTAAATATCTAAAATTTGAGTTGGAGTCACTGTCATTATAGTGCATGCTTAGCATACATGGAGCTCAATCCTCAGTCTTAAATACAAAATCTGATTAGAAGGATAACACAAACTTTGCACACTTCACAAAGTGAAAAAGTATTAGACCAAAAATTAAATGCTCTTGAGGAGTAGAGTTATGATGACAACTAAATTAAAACATTGGGAAAGATGATAATAAAAAAGACAGATGGGGTTAGTATTGGATTTTAGAAGAATAGAAGGAGAACCAATGTAAGTGAACTCTGAGGATTGAAAGTATAGTCCTAAAATCAAAATACAGACTAAATGAAAGTTTAATGTTCTCACAATCTCATAGACAAAGCTTATGACCCACAATTAGGCAGGTGCTGAAAACATTACACATTTTAATATGATTGAAAATATTGCATTCATCCATGTAGCTAATTCTCAAAGCAAGTAGAAAGATTCTGACTTCTTTTCAACGGTAATTGCCACTAGGCATCACAGTATTGGATATAAGACTGAGGAGATATTTTATATTTCTGCTGTTGTACTTTTGTGAAAGCCTAGAAGACATATTTTTTTACATTCTGGAACAAATATCAAACAACCAAAAAAAGGGAATTCATGTTAATAATTCAAGAGGAGGCTCTGTAGACTTTCTCTCATCTCTGCCAAAGTACACCTCCCTAACATTATTAGAAAAAAATATGTCCTAAAAAAGAATGAATCAGAAGTCTACGTTTGTATACACTTTGCCAACTGCATAATCTTCAAAAAAAATCACTTAACTTCTCTGACCTTGGTTCATCCATTTAAAAATAGAATGATTATAATACTTGCTTCACAGCTTTGTTGTTGAGTATAAAAGGAGATAATTAAATTGAAAGTGATCTTATAACACTTTTGTGATACAAATGTAAGGAATTATTATTAAACACTTACAGGTCTTGCAGTTTCTTAAGGAGGAACAAGAGTCATTTCCACATTCTTTTCTGGAAATGACCCCACTCCAGATATGATAATATCAGTTAATGAACAAGGAATTGGGAATTGAATAAGCTTTTCATGTAGGAAAATGTTTCTCACTGAGTCTTTGAAATGCTAATTTTTAATTTGGTTATGTAACAACAAATACTTCTTGGTGCTACAAACTTGATGTTAACATAAAATATCTCTTATCTATCTCTCCATATATAGATACATATAGATATACATAGATACATTTATAGATAGATATAATAGATATATGTATCTAGCGCTATATATACCTATATATTTATATATTGCTTTTTTCTCCATATTAAGATCCAGTTGAGCTCCTCAACAAATTGTTTTCCACTTGTTCCTATAAAGAACATGACATTCACTATGTACTCCCATTTAATAACATTTAATCTTTCTGTCTCTCGATAACTATCATTCAAAGATAATTGATAATTTTAGCTGATTTTTCACTCATGTTAATAATTTCATTTTAATTTTAGTTTTAAATAGAATATTCTCCATGAATTATTATTTTATTGTGGAAAAAATAAATTATTGATCATGAAATGTCAGTATTTGGAAAATGCTTTTGATACAGTATTTAGCAAAAAAGAAATAATACAAATCGCATGTAGAGAAATGCATGAATTTTTAATATAATGTAGAAATAAAAACGAAACGTACTAACATGATTGTAGCGCATAGCCCTAGATAATGGCAATGACTGCTTCATTCTTTTTCTTATTTCCCCAATTTACCTAATAAATTATATAATCACAAAAAACTGCTATTAAAAGGTAAAACAAAGAAGGAAAAATCTGTGTTAAATCAGAGAATGAATTGAAAAGAAAAGAAGACAAAGTAAGCTGACTGAAAAAAAAGGATGTGGTACATAGGATTGCTAAGCAGTAGGAAAAATGTGTAAGGGCAGGATAAACAAATGGAAAGCTCCTTGATGTAAAGTTTTGCATGGGTGTGGATAGCCTCTAGTTTGATGTCTAGATTATAAAGCTATAGGATGTTAGAAATGCAAAAAGGATCACAGTGAAAGCAATGGGAATAAAGAATCATTTTGGCAGCTGCAGATTGGCAATTGATTAGAGGAGCTCTGCCTTTGAAGCTGAAAGACCAAAGAGGAGTTGTGCACCAGTCAAGATGAGAGATGGCCACATCACTGACCTCCTTAAATGCTGTAAGAAATGCTTCTGCAAAGACACAGTTGAATGAAGTGATAGTTCTCTCACTTGGAATAAATTGGCAAGATGGCAATAAATCATGCTTCTACAAAAGAACCACTGGAAGTGAAATTAATACAATGCTACCTTTGTATAAGGGAAGACGGCATTATTTTCAAGCAAGTCTATCATTACAAGTGTATTAGGAAAATGACATATATCAGTTAAACAGAATGACATGCAGTAAGTCTTACACAAACAACCAAGAATTGAACACAATCAGTACCTGTGTTACGAGAAATTAGCATGCATTATCTAATAAACAGAAAAATTGCCTGCCTCGTAGGTTTTTTTGTTTGTTCATCTGTTTGTTTGTTTTTCCACAAATAAGAGAGTGCTTCCTGCTTCTCAATTCAGGTCAATACTCTATCCTCTAAATCAATGGGATGTTATCATTTCTCATTTAATGGCATTCAATATCATAAGAAATTTTTAAAAATACTACTTCCTTAATAGGTTGTAGTCTTATTAGGAGACTTTAAAGAATATAGGCCAGTAATTTTCAAGGTTATGTATCGTAATTTTGCTGTAATAATAAAAAAGGAGGAATAATACAAAAAACAATTACCAGAAATATTGACAAATAAATAATTGCTAATATAATATCCTATACTCCATTTAAAATAAATTATATATAAAAGTGCTCATATTAGCTGGGCATGGTGGCACACACCTTCAATCCCAGCTGAGGCAGGAGGATCGTTGTGAGTTCGAGACCAGCCTGGGCTACAAAGTGAGTTCAAGGCCAGCCTGAACTGCATAGTGAGACCCTGTCTCAAAATATAGGGCTGGAGTTTTAGTTCAGTGGAGTAAACACCTGCCTGGAAGGTGTGAGGTTGTGAGTTCGATCCCTAGTATCAAAAAATATAAAAACCAATAAATAAATAAATAAATATAACTGCCCATTTCAAAGTCATAAGATGGCACAATAAATAAGGGAAGAGGAAGTACCAAAAGTTTAGAAATAATCTAGCATATGATAAGAATATATATATATATGATAACATAAGTATAACATGTATGCATATATGGTATATATATAAGTATGTATGTATAGTATGTATACATATGTATATATGTGCATATATGTGGTATATATATATATACACATATGTAGTGCGTATCAGTGTGTTATTTTTGCCTTTGTGATAAAAGGAAAAACAGCAAAACTTGTGTAGCAAAAACAAGGGAGGGAAGGAAGAAGAGAGCAAGAGAGAGAAAGAGAGAATGGAAGTGGGGGAAGAGGGAAGAGGAGGGTAAGTAGTTAACTGCCAATAAGTGATGGAGGGAGTTAGAAGTGTAACTAGGAAAAGCTTGAGAAAAAAATGGATATAGAGAAAAGAATTTAAGAATTAATTTTCAATAGAAAAGGGGAAGTAGAAGAGTAGCATGAAAAAAATTTCACAGTTGTGAAATTAATGACCATTCTAGTAAATATCATGTACTGGGTTTCTTGTCTTTTAAAAGGATTTCCTTTTTTTTTTTTTTCAATTACACCTAGTTATTTGAACAACCTTCCTAACCAAAAGTCAAGAAATAGTCCTCCTTGTTCAGCATTTCCAAAAACTCCAAGTCACTTAGGCAAACTCACTAAATTAAAACATCCCATCTCAGGCCTCTTTCCCCACCTGCTGGGTGATCACTTTAGTTACTCCCCCGAATTGCCTTTAATCAGTGACAGCCACCTTCCCAATGTCGTACTCATTTCCTGAGCACATGATAGAACAAGAAATGTGAACTTCTAAAAGTCATTCTAGCTCCACGTCTGCTGGAGAGGTCAGCTGAGACCTTCAGTTTGACTGCATACTTACTAATTTGGCTTCTAACCCATTTTGCTTCCTTGGCATCCAAATCTCTATCTCAGCATCTTTACCTTAGGCATTTTACCCAAAATACTGGACAATTTTTATTCCATTGCTTTTGCCTAACATTTATTTAATAAATAATTCTGAGATTCTTCTCATAGTATAAAATAAAATTGCTGTTCGTTAAATTATATTTAATTGTAAAACAAAAAGCCATCAAGGACTGCAAGCTCTTTGAAGCCAAAATTCTTCAGTAATCGAAGTCTGATCTGTATGTAAGACGATACAACCTTGCTGTGTTAGTCAGCTGTCCCATCACTTAGACGCAGTATAGGACACCAGTAGCTTATAGGAGAGCTCTAATTTGGCTTGTGGTTTCTGAGAATCCGGTAGAAGTGTGGGGGCTCTACAAGGCAGAAACAACATGGCAGAGCGTAGCCGAACAAAGAAGCTTACTTTATGGCATCCTAAAAGCACAGCAGGCAAACAGGGCCCAAGACCAGGGCTTGGACCAGATTTACCCAAGGTCACACTGTTACAGGCAGCTGAGTTAGACAGAAATATTATAGGCAGTCAGGTAGCGTTAGGCCCTTGAAGGAGCCAATGCAGAAGACTGGATACTTTGTATCTGTGGGGGAGACAGACACCTCCACTGTGGGCTAGATCTCAAAACAAAGAATAAATCAAAAGTACCCCCATATTGCCTAAGGATAGGCATCAGGAATTGATATTCTAAATAGATCTCTATCACCGAGAAAGCCAGGAATCACTGTTCCAGCATGCTACAAGCAGTCACTACTCTTTAAGCATGCCTGCTTGCTGTGTGACCTGCTTCCCATTTGTCCTTAATTTAATCAGTCTTACCTGAGCAATTAATCTCATTTGTTGGTCATAGTTCTGTCCCATCTCTTGCCTACTTTGCCTACTTTGTAAGTTCCCATGTGTTCTCCACTTTAGATTTGCCTCACTTTGTGGTTTTACTCTAAAAGTCCATAGAAAAGACAGTCTTTGGCAGCCCACTCAGGACCCCTTCTATCTCTCTATCTCAGACAGAAGCTTTCTTTCTCTCAACACATATATTCTGCTCTTATACTCCATTGTACCTAAAATTCATTCTTCGATTTTAGAGAACATGAATTTGTACCAGACATATAGATGTTTGGGAGTTTCTTTCCCCTATATATCATCACCTACATAACCCACCCAGACACACCCAAAATTGTGCTTTACTGATCAGTCTTCTAAGTGGTCCAAAACTAATCAAGTTGACATAATAAAATTTATCCACCATAGCTGCTAGCAATCACACAAGAATGAGACTATCCTTTTATCCAGAAGTTGAACTCATTTTCCTATTATGTACACAATCTTCTTCTCTTCAATTTTTTATTGTATATAACTTTATTCACAGATTTAACTGATTTTTCTCAGCTTGTTTCTAAATCAATATTTTGATTACCTATAAATCTGTCTACTTACCTACCTACTTTCAGTTCTCCATAACCATGCATCCACATTCTCATATTCAACCAACAATGACTCAAAAATATTTGAAAAAAATTGCATCTGTGCTGAACATGTATACATAATTTTTTGCTACTAATCTTCTAACTAATATGTTATGCCAACTATTACAAAGAATTTATACTGTACTTAGTTTTATTATACTTAAAGTCAGGCCGGGGGCTTAGTTCAGTGGTGCAAGTGCCTGCCTGGCAAGCACAAGGTCATGAGTTCTATCCCTGGTATCAAAAAATGAAAAAATAAAAAAATAAAAACTTAAAAGTATATAGGATGTTTTGCATAAATTATATGGAAATATTACACCATTTCAAATATCAGGTGAACATCCTTGGAATTTTGTATGCTTGGGAGCCCAGGAATCATTTCACAGCAGATGCTGAAGTACTAGTATGCTTTAGCTTTCCATATTAAAAAACTGGTAATTATTTTTTCAAATAGAAGACAAATACATTTTAGAATCTAAAAAGAGATTCCATATATTTATGTCCTAAAGAGAAGAACACAGAAAATCTAACCAATCATAAAACTTCTTTAGTTCAGTAAAGCACAATTTTGAGAAACAACTGCGGTCAGTTGTATTCTGCAAATATTTCTGCTGATGATACTGATATGTATGTTCTCTCCTTCCTTGTAAAGAATATAACTGAAATAAATGCTCAACAGCATCAACTCTGATAATAAAAACATTCTCAACTGAATCTGTACATAACAAAAATCAATTTTCTATTTCTTGTGAAGAAGCATGTGTGTGTGGTCTAAGGAAAGATCAGATAAAAATAATTTCAATGATTTTAAGAGAGTATATATCCTTCTACAGATTTGTAGGATGTTAATGAATTGGCTACTTTTAAAATAAAATTATTTTCAGATATTTTGATATAATCATTACTAATTGCCTTCCAAGGGCACTTATAAACGTATGAGATAATATGTCAAGAAGATCAATTGTAATTTAATTTTTCTTAAGGTATTACTCTAAAAATATTCTCAAACATTATTAAATGGATCAAAATCACTATTATGAACCATAAAATTTGTCAGTTGCTTCATGTAAATTATGTATAGAGCAGGCTTATTTCCCTGTGCACATCCTTGGATGAACACTGACTCCTGAATGCCTCTTCTTTTCTGATGAATTATGCAGAAGTTCCATACCAGAACTATGCCAAAGTGCTAAAGTTCAGGTGGATGAGTTGTTTGTGACTCAGATAGATGCAGTGAACAAATATTTTTCTTTCTTTTACATGTAAGTCCTAGGTTTTGTGTAGAATAAATACAACCAGTGCACAAAAGGATAAATTGAAAAGCAAATGCTGAGATAGAATGATTTTCTTAAATAAAGAAAAAAAAAGAGCATCCAACTTTCAAGGATGCAGCTGGGAAAAATTTCAGACTAACTTGCTGTGCAAGTTATGTCTGCAAATCTCATTAGCAGTAATGGAATTTTGAATGTACAAGTAGCATATTGATTTGAACATTTTCCCCACATGTACATTTTATTTTTAGAAAAGCATCTTTTTCAGAGCAGTGCAAGTTAAGAAAACTTTGCATCTCTAGCAAGTTTAAGGTTATATACATATGTTTCTTTTCTAAAAATGAAATCATAAACAATACTCAAACAGAAACCTCAAGAAATCTAATATTTGATGGAATAGTAAGGAAGAAAGTATTATGGTCTCTATGCCATAAACATATATTATTCATAAGGTCTGCATTTGTCACTGTGTATTCATTTGTCACAATTTATTAATTTTCCTCTTTTCTTTTTTTTTTTTTCTTTTGATACCAGGAGTCGAACTCAGGACCTTGTGCTTGCCAGGAAGGCACTGTGCTGCTGAGCTACGTTTCCAGTCCACTTCTTCTTTATCAAAGAAAATATTTACAACAGAATTTGGAGAAATTTTGTGAAAAAACAATGTTACAATTCTGCTGCTTAAAAGTAAGCAAATGTCAAAGTAGAGAGAAGACAAATGTTAAGATCCTCAAGGAATTAATTATGGTGGATGCTGTGAATCGTTTCCCAGTATCTCTTTTCTCTTCTACAAATTTTATCTGAGTTTGTGACTTCCAGAATAAAGACTATAATTTTAGACTTTCTTACAGCCACATGTAAGCATAGAATTAAGTTATGGCCACTAAAACACAAGCCAATGACTTACAAGAAAATTTAAATTAAAAATTGAATATTTTTTCCTATTTATCCCTCCCTCCATCTCAAACTTAAGATAAAGGATGCTATCATTATCTAGAGTACTCCTACTGAGATAGTCAAGTTCTATTTTTAAAGTTCACATGGAAGCGACCTTAATTGTTTATACAACATCATGGTGCTGTACTGTGTTATATTATGGTTGTTTCATTGTACACTGCACTGTATAAATTGTACTTCAAAGTATGTGAAATATTTATATATATCACCTTGTTCTGATTAACACCATAAGACATTTAATTATTTTAACTTCATATTGCCTTTTCTTTCATTGTTTGACTTTTAAATGCTTTAAATGAGTATTTGTGAGGATGTCTGGACTATGCAGAAGAAAAATATGCAGTAATGAACAACTGTAACTAAATACTGCAGAGCATGCCAACTGTTTTCAGGAAAACGTTCTTAAACAAAACAAAAAGAAAGACAAAAGTTACAGCATTAATTATACATAAATGTAATTATTTTAAAACACAGTTCAAAATGAATTCTGCCGCCTTTTGTTTGGATTCCAAATCTTAGTCTCAGCAGCAAATGAATATCTGTCCTAAATAATAACCTGAGCTACATGTGCAATAGTGTTATTTACTAATATCAAAGTAGATTTTATTAAGTGTATTATATGCAAACAAATTATTTTAGGTTTCTAGGTCCATCCTATTCTTCTTATATCCATGGCAGTAAAATTATATTTATATATATTTTCTCTTTTAGGAAAAATAAACATGTGGATACAGTGAAGCATGAATACTGAATATGAGGCAATAATGTGAGGTTGTAAATTCAAGTGAATTTGACAATATAATAGCCAATGAGTTTTATCTTGGATGAGATTGCTGCTGTATTGAAAAATCGAAGTCATATTTACTACTACTTCTCTTTAAATTTATTGGATTATATACGTAAACCTTTATTTAAATAAAACCAAAGTAAATATTGAGTCTGCTTGAAGATGCACAGATGAGATTTCCACTGGAATTAGAATACGGTATGGGAATAAATTTGCTTGCTTAGAAATAGATAATAATTAAGAGTATTGTCAAGTCCTGATAATAGTGGAAATATTTCTCCACAAGGCATGTTTTACTAGTAATGATAAACATCTAAATGTTTCTTGGAAAGGATGATCTGAACGGGAGAAAAATTCAAGTCATGCTTCTTGTTGAATTTATAATTACCATCAACAAATATTTTTCGAGTCCCCTCTGTGCACGGCGGTATGGTAATAACGATCAGCATCGCTGACCGCCATCTAGACGTCCAATGCTAAATTAAGTTTCTCTGATTTATGTTCATTGCTTTAGTAGTGCCTTGGCTCATCTGTTCTTACAAGCTGCTCTGTTGTGCTCCTACCAGCAAATTATGTGACAGCACCAACCTGGTGCTAATTTACTGAACTCTGTGCTACCAACAAAACATTTCCCACTTTATATATATATATCCCGGCCCATTATTGTTTTTCTACCTCCCTTTGTCTCTAAGTGAGCACTGCCAGGTCAATAATATATCCAGAGTAATTAAAAAAACAAATAAAGCGACTCAACTTTACACTTTTCCATCTGTTGATCTGTGGTAGTTGACTGCATTGCACATCGTGGTGAAATCTATAAAACTTTTACCTAATTATTAAGTTCATTCATCCTAAAATAAAGTAATGTACTATGCCAGCACTTAGAAAAACCTTCTAAAGCATAAATTTGAGTAGGTTAATCAGTAATTAAATATATTCGACTGGATAACAAATACTACATTCAAAATCTTGTTAGTATCTAAATCTCTCAGTCTCCAACATCATTTTCCTTCACTCCATTCTTTGTATCATATACTTGTTTTAAAAAACTTGAAGTCACACTCTACATCTCGCTTCAATACATTTCTGTGCAGTAATTGTTCTCTTTGGTATTTGAATCAGGTTTTACCGAGTGCTCAAAACTCAAGTCTTTCTTGCTTCTCCTCTTCTACGTGCCATGAAAAATATGACAAACATGTACGCTCTTCGGGCCTGGAAAATGACCCCAGAAAGGATGACCTCAGACCCAGTCTCAGGAGCCATATTTTTCTCTGACCATCTGCTGCTCTCTTCTCTCACCCCATTTTCGCCCAAGTTGAATGATACAAAACAGAAAAGGTTTTCACACAGACTCACCCAGAAGACCTAAAACGATTACTCTTTCTCTCACCTGCTGAGTGAAAGCTGGCAATAAAGAAATTCCTACTTTTTGTGTGCACTCATATATCTGCACACTTATCTGTCGCTCATCAAACCTAAGTATAAAATGGAGGGCAGTTCACCTGGCTAGTTAGATTTTTAATCCGCAGCCTTTTGTGTCACATAAAACCATGATCAAATTTGTTATTTTTCTCCTGTTGTTAAACTATCTTTTGTTATAGGGGTGTCAGCCATGACTGTTTTTCACTGCCAAGAAAGAAGGGAACATCCTGTTTTCTGCCCCTAAAATTCTTGTGTCATGCAATGATGATATATACCTAACATCACACTCTCTGAGCTGTAGCCATTGCTTATCTAACTCCCTAACTAGGTTGTACGCTTCTTGAAATAAAGATCAAGGTTTTGGTTTCTTTTCATTTGCAAGTTCCTTAAATGAAGGGACATCTTTTTTTTTTTAAATTCTATGAACCATGAACATTAAAAGTCACCTTTTATAATGAACATACTCAATAGAAATATTTCAATGTAACGAATGAATGAATGAAAAACATCAACAAGCTAAATGTTTTAGTTCCTTTCTTATATTCTTTCAAGGACATTGCAAATGTGATTTATACTTCTGGTTGTCTTTATGAAATTTAAGTTGAAGTATTTGGTACACTTTATAAGAGGAAATATTCCTGTTGTTGATAGGGATATTTTATGAGGTCATGAAAAGCCATATTCAACAACTTTCACTTATGATTGTCTTCCTTCCTTGAGCTCTGACAACCCAAATGAAGATCAGTGAATTGTCAGAAATGTGTTTATCTGTGTTGAAACTGAAAATGATATTTTTATTAAACCATTGTGCTGTTTCATTCTTTCTATGGTGCAAGAATTTCAATTACATAAAATTTTTTTAATTGTTAATTTTCAATTTCTTGGAACAACCTTGTCAGATCTTAAAATCATGTTTCGAAGTTGAAAATGAAATGGCAGCCTTTGTTTTTGTCAAAGCAAACTTTTTTTTGATCAAGTGGAAAAATACTATATTCTTAACGTGCATCATTAAGAAGACAGTCTGATAAGTAATCAAATATTTGATAGTGTATATGTAGAATAAATATAATGTGTACCAAGACCAATATCAAGCAGCTAATACTAATCTCTTAAAAGTATCATTCTTGGTTTAAGAAAAATAATATGACTGATAAGGTCAATTGTTAGTTTTTTTGTCTGCTTGATATATATTGTCTTCACACATTATGCTCCACCCCTCATAATAATTCTGTCATTTAGAATTGATTTGGAATTTGTTGTTGGCATGTGATATTGAGAGTAGTAACACAATTTTCTGTTTTCTACTCATTAAGCCAATATCATTTATCTGTATATTTAAAGAAAAAATAAAACGGTAATACCAATAATTGCATGACATCTCAAAGTAGAAAATTGAAGGACTCATGAAAAGATTCATTTTGATACCCTTAGATATTTATCAAATTTCATCATAATCAAATTCTTCAAAATGCTTTAAAAATAAACTGACAACAAACGTCACACTGAATTGAAACAGGATCTGTGTATCCATTATTATGACAAGGAAATGTTTCCTCTTAGGTTGACAGAAATTAATCTAACTATAAAAGCAAATTTTAAAATCAAAATATTGACTTTATCTTGAAATTTAAGTGACTGAATACAGTATTATAAACTTACTTTCGCAAAGATACTTAGAATTTATATACAGAGAGACTGGTTAAGGCAATAAAACATACTTTTGTGTAGTTTTAATAAAATGAATGATAAGATCTGTTGAAATATTTATTTTTGCTAATATTTAACAATGAATTCTAACACTGTAGGCTCTCCTCTTTGTTTTCTTAAGTGCCCCAAGTTCTAGACTGTGAACAATGCTTTGTTATTATCTTCTCTTCTTCGTTAAAAATGGTGTTTGAAGAAAATATTTCCAAGAGACTAGTACTGAATATCTACTGCTTTTTAATCTGGCAAGCAGGGCTGATTCTTCTGGATCCAAGTTTCTTGCACAGAGTGGAGGATGTGGGGAAGGCAGCTAATCACTTTGTTCCATTTCCTTCTTCATAAATATTATTATAAGATTTAGGTCCACTATTCAGAGTACCCAATTCATCTCAACAAATGGTTATTCTAAAACTGTAACACATACTGACTAAATTGTTTTTAAGAACTGATATAAATACATACATACACACACACACACACACACACACACACACACACACACATACCCCTGAGGGAGAGAAGAGTCTTTTTCTCATTCTACTAATGAGAAAGCCAATAATTATAGATGTGTGTGTGTGTGTGTGTGTGTGTGTGTGTGTGTGCAAAAATGCTCAGGTATATTTGTAAGCAAATTATGGTGCAATCAGAATCTGAAGTTAGAATACATTAATTATTTTCTTTTCATGGTCAAAGACTAAGAACATAGCCAAATTAGGCAAATGTAGGGAGAAAGTTGATGAAAAACAGACATGATGATGTTTGAGCTCTTACTTCCAATCATGCCTAAATTTAGCTTCATTCTTGCCTTTCCACATGCTTAAACTGGTTCATCACTTTTCATGCCTTGAATATATATATTCAGGATCCATTCATGTTGGTGAGCACATCCATATGCTTGAGAGGGAATATCTAGAGAAACCATAGAAACTCTATACCACATGCCATACATTCCTATGCATCTCTTTTATTTGGCTTTTCCTGAGACTTAGCGTTTAGAATCGTACCGTACTTACAGCGTTTTTTGAATTCTATAAAAACATTCTTAAAAATCTTTATAACCTGACCAAGGGTCATGGAAGTTGCTGAAGTTTTAGTGAACAAAGCAGAACTTCTGGTAGGTGGGGACTCTCCAAAACAGAAAAATGCGAGACAGGAATACTATTAGTGTCTCTTATTACATTTGAAAGGAATAGTCACGCCAATATCAATTGGAGAATTTTTATGTTCATATCTTGCACTGTAATTACTTTGAAGATGACAATATGCAATGCATTAATTATTGTTATTCTCCTATTATTTTCTTATGAAATTCTGTTTTACCTTTTTCCAATAAAATAATAAAAGCAAAAAAATAACACAGCAGTGATATCTGAAGTGGCAGTTTATGGGACTACACCATTACAGATACCATCAGAATTAAAATAAATTAGCCGGGCGTGGTGGCGCACGCCTTTAATCCCAGCACTCGGGAGGCTGAGGTAGGCGGAGCGTTGTGAGTTCGAGGCCGGCTTGGGCTACAACGCGAGCGCAAGGCCGGCCTGAGCTACACAGTGCAACCCTGCCTCAAAAAACCAGGGCTGGGAGTTTGGCTCAGCGGCTTACGCGTCTGTCAGGCAGGCGTGAGGTTATGAGCTCGATCCCCGGTGCCACAAAAAAAAAAAAAAAAAAAAAGGAATTAAAATAAATTATGAGAAAGCATATTGAAGTGAAATAATTTGCTTTAAAAACAACATGTATGGCTAGACTATCAGCATTGGATTTCTGTAAAGCAGAACTAAAAAGAATCTAACTGGTGGTCATTTGTAATTTGATATAAATTGAAATCTATTTTCACTTCATATGGGTATTTCAATTTTGTACTTGTATGCACTGATATTCTTTTTATTGCATTTTTTAAAAGCAACGGTAACGTTCTAAAATAACATTCTTCAAAATTTTGTTAAAATGTTACTTTTTCTTTTTAAAACAAATAGAATGACAGTATGACTTTGTTTTATTGAAATAAATTTGCAATCAACATTAGTGTTTTGTTGATTTTGTTTTTACAGTCTCACAAAACACCTTTGGGAATCTTCATGTGCATTATTCTGTGATGACGTAGAATAAATATTCAAAGTGACTAGCATAGACCTATTTTTTATTTGTTTGTTTTTATAGGTAGTGGCTTACATGAAAGAATAAGAAAATACAGAATAATCTTCTTGAGGATCAGTGCTTAGCTACACTTACAGGGTCACATCAAGTCCTATGTAAATTAGTGACTAAAAAAATAATCAGATCTTGGTGTGGTACCTCCAGACAGGCAGTTTGACTTCTATTACCCTCACTGTACAGTTCTCTACTTGTCTGTTCCATTTTCAGTTTTCTCTAATTGGCTTGCTCCTAGATGGTCCTAGATCACCCCATCTGAAGAGGGAGTATGCAACCCTTGAGAAGGCAGCCTAGAATCTACCTTTTAGTATCAAGCCAACAGGTTCACAGGGCTGTGTGTGTGTGTGTGTGTGCTCAATGTACTGGTTGTTAGGAAAACAAAAGTTGTATCAGTACTAAAGCAATGTATGACATCAGGGATCATAGTATTTACCTATTTTTCTTTCCAGTTTAAAAGTAACTCTATTTTCTCTTATATTTCTTCTTTCTTCCTCTTACATTTTATCTACACCAATATTTCTCCATCATAACCTGTCTTTTTTGCTTCCTCAAATCCAGGACACTCTTACTACTTTTCTGATAATGCTACAGCATTTGTAAAGTATTTCAAGGTGTCTGAATATTGTATATACATCAAAGATCTGCAGTACAGCTCCCAATATCCCTAGGAGCAAAGTTGTTTCATTTTGTTTTAGCTTTTTAACAAATTCTGTCATGTTAAAAGGGAAAACAATATCATCAATCATGGGAAGCAGATCTGCCTACCTTTGCAGTTGCATGAAAAAAAAATATCTCTGTAAACATCTTTTATTTGTACCTGTTGAGTAAGGCAAGAATTTACCATATGCAATACTGACAATATGCACTTTATTTATCAAGTTTTTGTTTTACGTATTTGTCTCCTTTATCCTCCTTGTTATATCCTCCCAATTGTAATTCTTTTGAAAATTATTTCTACTATCCTAATTCAACATTTGCATGATCCATGTTTTTTTATTTACCTGCGGTATAAAAATCTCCCAAGGATCTGTTCTCCCAGAGGTGAGGCAATTTGGATTTAATGTTCAGATTTGAGTAGTAGCTTCTGGGAGGCATTCTAAACAGAAAGCATCGGAATGGATGCTCTTCTGCCCAGAAAGTTCTTTGCCTGCTTGCTTTTTTTGGTAGATGACAAAAGTTTAGCTCTTATAGTGTAACCATAATCTCAATTCCACATTTCTATTGTTTTGGGAAAATCCTAAATTACACATGTGTGACTATGTCTATGTTCATGTACATGTATGAAATAAGAAAAGGAGAGAGATTAAAGCTTTCCCTCTACTGGATATCTTTTTTTTTTTTTACCCCTCTCTTGATCCACACCCTACTGTCTCTTCTTTCTGTCTGTTTCTGCCCTGATAAGTTACACAATGGACATTTTTGATTTGGCCTCTGCTTAAGTTACTCAAATGCGAACCTGTTTCAAGAGATCAGAGGAAGAAAAGGGAAAGGTCAGAAACAGACTTTCCTGCAGGGTCACATCAAGGTAGTTCTATCTCACTTTTAAAGGTACCCTTCTCTACTCCATTCTCTTTTTTACCTTAAAAATCATTGTCTTCTGTTGTATCTTCAGACTGAGGGCTAGGAATATCTCCTCAGTTATTGGCGATATGGTGGTGCACTGTTTCTTGTGATCATCCTGTAGCCTACATATTCCTTTGTTAAAAGTTTCTTTGTTCAATTCTGCTCAAATTACTAGTATTTTGAGTATTTGCTGCTATAACTGTGATTGATTCATTTGATCCAAAATAATTTCAAAGAAAACTTAGGTTATATGTTATTCCTTTCAATGATCTCCAGCCCTTATTGTCAGAAGATACATTTACCAAATTACTTCCTTTAGTGATATTTCTGATATAAAGGCCACTTGATATAATTCTTAAAAACTGAAAAAAAAAAGTATCACAGATTTAGTTATAAACATAAGCTTTCATAATTGCAAATGTTTCCTGTCAAGTTTTCAAAAGATATTTGGAGAAATATATTGCTTCATGAACAATGAATATGTCATTAGATACTGAATTAAAACTCTAAGCTCAGCATAGACAAGTCAAAAAATTTTATAGTAACTGGGACAACTTGAATGGAAATGAAGATATGCTAGGGAGAAATAATGTTATATGACTCAACAAATAGCTTTAGTGATGAAAAGACAATGATATCAGAGACACATATGTGGCAACTTTAAATAAAATTTCTTGAAATATGAAAATATAAAACAATTCCATTTCTCAATCAGTATTCTAAATAAAATCTCCAAACTTAAGTATATATATATATATATATAGTACCAAAGTGATATTTTTAAAAATGCAACTATGAGAAAAGTATCTGTAAAAGGTTCATTACTCAAATTGGTGAAAGAATTTGGTAAATATTTTCCATTGGGAAAAAGAAGCTAAATTTGCACCCAGCACACTTTATGTTCAGATATACTTAGTTTCTATCGCACTGCATGCATTTGTTCAGTGAATTGTAGACTTGCTGACTAAACTTTTATATGAGATGCTGTTTACCACCTCTGCCACAAATATCCATGCCCTCTCTCTGCCCATGTGCTGGAATTTTTTCTTAGCTGAGTGATTCCTCATATTCTACCCCCTTCAGCTTTCTTTCTTTCATAGTCTCAAGACTCCATGGTAACTACTTTTTTGAATGGTATTTTATGCCTGTATAATTTAACACTGAATTCCTCTCTTCCCTAAGTTCCAAATCCTGTGTTTATATTGCACCTAATTTTGCAGCATTGTAAATATTTACTTATCATAGTCAAGTTCTTTTAAAAAACTTGCTCAATTATAAGCTCTGCCAAATGATGTCTCATGTTATTTTTGTACTTCAGTGGCAAATTCACTTATAGCCCAGAAAAACGTAATGTAGTAAACATCAAATAAATAAAAAAAGTATCATTGTTTTTCTCAAATAATAGTATAATTGTTTTCTCTGTTACTGTCATGGCCACATCCAAAATAGTAATTATTCGACACCATGATCTTTGTTATTTTTAAAATAGCCCCAGTACACAGCCTATTTATACTATAAGAAAAAGAAATACTAAAAGTGCTTTCTTCCTCTTATTTTTCACATGGAGTTTTAATGTATTTAAAGAACATAAAAATTAAATAATCAAATAAATAAATAATATATTTCGCACTGCCCCTGAATCTTTAAAGTATTCTTCAGTGACTCATGCAATGTTACAAATATCATGAGACACTGAGAAGAAGGATGTTGGTGCTGTCTGTCCTATTGGGTCTAAAATTCTAATTTTGTTCCCAAATTTTCAAGTATATTAACCCGTATATCAAAAAGTCATTTGAAATGAAAACATATCAGAAAAGATGTTAAGCTACTGAAAAAAAACTACTAACTTTTCCAGAAAAATGCAAATGCATGATCAAAGGTTAAAATTTTAATACTAGATGGAAGAGTATTAGATATAAAAGTGTACACATCTCAGTGTACAGCTTTAATAGTGCTTATAGTTAACACCTGATGCAAAATGAAAAGAGAAATATATGGGGAAATTACACTAATTAAAAGAACAGGCTTGCTGTGCTATCCTGATGACTGGTTAAATTTTTTTTTCAGGAAAAATGAATACACTAAAACAAAATAAAGAAGTAATAGCAACAATAACAATAAAAACTGATGCCAACTGTGTCCTCAAATCTTTCAAAATTAAATGAACAAAATGGTTAAGGTATAGATAAATAGTACTTGAAAGTGAATGAAATAAGGACACATTTATTTCAAACCCAAGTAAATTAACAAAAATTTGCATTTAAAAATAGTCTGGGCTTAGTGACAGTAGTGTTGCTATCATAAATGTCTTCTTTTTGCAGTCACATAACATAACTACCTCACAAGTGTCTATTCTTTTTCACAATGACTTCCTTGCCATTGTTTTTTCTAAGGGATATTCTAAAATTGTTCTATGACACAGGTATAACCTAAATTGTATCTATTTTGGAGCAAGTATAGTCTTTTTGGATTGGGAATTTATAGCAAAGTTGATCTGCACTTCATTAAAGCATTTAATAATGTAAAGATAAGTAGAAAAAATAGGTCATACCTGGAAAGTGGAAATATCAAAAGAATAATTATCATGCAAATTATTTCTGTAGCAATGAAGCGCGTAACAACTCTATTTCCTCTTGGATTATAATAAAGATGAAGTGAGATAAAGAATGAAAAGTGCTTAGAAAAGCATCTGAGCTTAGTAAGGGCTTAATAAGAGTCACCTAGTTTCATTTGCAATATTGTTACTATCAGCTACCTTTATCTACATGGACTGTCTGAATACTTTCATGATTCACTCAATTTATTCAAGAGACAAACATTTAATACCTATAGATGACCAGGCCTGATATGAGGGACTAGTAAAGTTTCTCATTGTGTAAGACAGCAAGACATAGAAATAAAGACAATCACGTGCCCAAAATGCTAAGAGAGGAGCAAGTGCAAGACATCACAAAGTACAAAAAGGAAACCCACTCAAATGGGGCCAGGCCTGAGGAGAGCTGTGGAGAGCGCTAGCTAAGCAGGTAGAGAAGTTCTCGTATCATACGCCATGGAGCTGTGTTTAGTCTGTCTAACCCAATATCTCTCTTCTGATCTTTTCCATAGCGTTTGCATCTCAGCCTCTGATTTCATTGCACTTCGGTAGGTAGGCATTTGACAGGAATAGGTATGGTGTTCCTCCACAGACAGAGTTGCACATCAGAAAGCTTGACAGAGAAATAAATAGGCTAGAATGGACTACAAGGATAATTTAGGCTCCTGCTTCCGTGTCTTCTGGCAATACTGCATGTTTGTTTCCCCTCAGTGGCTGTCCAGACGTTAATAAGATAACATTGAACATAAATAAACTTTTCAGTGCCTTTTATTAAAAAAGTTAACAATATTGAGATCTGTTAAGATCAGGATGATGAAAAAGGTTGATGTGTTGAAAAGTTCCTGAAAGTTTTATGGAGAGAAAAAAAAATTACATGAAAATACCTTTTTTCACTAATGAAGATTATGATTCAAGAAAGAAAAAGATTCTAAACTGATTAATCAAACAACTTATATACATACATATTTTTTAAAAACACCAAAATGTTTGATATTATAGAAAAATGTTAAAAATGTATCACACTCTATTGCTTCAAATGCTATCCTAGCTTTTACTGAAAGTCCATTTTTGTCAAAGAATTGTACGGTATCAATTGCCATGCCTCCTTCTGTGAAGTCCATCTAATATCACCCTCCAGTCCATAGTTTATTGGAAAACTTTTCCTCAGTGTCAAAATAAGAAATAAATTTTCCTCAGTGTCAAAATAAGAGCATAAATTTTATTATGTAGCCAATTTTGATGATTTCATCAATAGTTCATTTATTTGGGAACTAATAAGGCCCTAAATTTTCATGAATTTTCATTTCTCATTTTATTTCAAATACTTAAACAGTATGCATGCTACATCTTGTACCATCAATTTATATTTTTATTTATTTGCTGCTATTGTACACGTTTAACATTCTTTTTTCATTTACATGACATGAGCGCATTAGAGAAAACTAAAGGATTTATCTTTCCCTTGAAGTCTTAGTCAAGATAGGTTACTTTTATGACCCTCAATTTTCTTTCTTCCCACTCATGTCCCCTTTACTTTCTCCAGTCTCCTAATGATCCCTCATTTACAGTAAGTATCTTCCTATGCACATTTTCAAGTGGAGACTGAACAATTTATGTCTATTAGTATATAAACAGTTAAAGATGTGTGAAGTAGAAAATTATTTCTCAAGCAATATGAAGACTTGCTTCAGTATTACCATTTACTCATTAGAAATTCTAAAATAAATTACTTAATGTCTGTTAGTCACACATTCTTCATTTGTATTGCTATTATCTTACAGCCCACTAATAAGGAATAAATATACAACTGTAAGTAAAATTGCTTGGTAAACAAGCAATGGAGAGTCAGAAAAATGGAGAATTCTATTTGCATTGCTTCTTTTATAATGACACAATTTTGAAGTATTGTTACAGACATAACTAATTTTATTGTGCTTTGCTTTATGCACTTTGCAGATAAAGCATCTTTTAAAAATTGAAGATTTGCAGCAAGCCACATCAAACAAATATAGTAGGGGCACTTTTAACAGTTCAGATGATCATTAGAAATTTTTAGGAATAAAGTACTTTTTAAATGTGATACATACTATTTTAAATATAATGCTATTGAAAATTTAATAGAATACAGTAGAGTGAGAATATCACTTTTATGGCCACTGGCAAAGACAATCAAGTGGCACACATTTTTGTAGTATTTGCCTTATCACTTAATCTACAGTGTCTCACAGGTATGCCCCTGTGTTCTATTTCCTTACTTTATTTCCTAATCTGATTATGCTTTGTGTTCATCTTGCTCCGTTGTCCTAAATCAAGCCATGGTTAGGCTGTTCAGTATTGTAATGTCAATACTTAATAAAAATTAGGAAAAAAACGTAATGGAATAAGGCCGAGAAGACAAGATCCATTTTCTCTGATGATAAGAAGAAGTATTCATGTATAGCAGAGAGATTGAGAGGAGGTACAATCACATTTGAGTTGCGGGAGGGTAAGAGACACTCCAGATGTTTCTGAAGGATTGTGGAGACAGCCTAAGTAGATCTCTGAGCTGGAACAAGACTCTAAAGCAAATAGGAAACTATTACCTGTAGAAAGGGTCTTGATCAGCCCTCAACTTCAGTGGTAGTTAGACTTTCAAAAGAGGTACAAAGGGCCCAGAGCTGAGCAAAACACTTGCACATGGTTAAATGGTGGCATAAAATGTCATTACTACATTTCGCAAGCTGCAAAAATGCAGCCTCATTTCCTACACACTTGTAATGTGCAAAATGAAATATTCAATATCTGCAATAGTTGTCCAAAAGCTCAAGCCAAGTTCTAACTGAACGTATCTGATGGAGTCACCTGAGCGTTATGCAAAGATTTGTTTGTATAATGCCTCAGTTGTTCTTTTGGGAAGATTTTCATCAAAGTGTTTAAAATGTTTTTGTTGTTGTTGTTTAAAAACATTTGTAATGCAAATAGTATGATCATTGTCTTCTATAAGCACACATGTTCTTTTTTATTTAATAGGTGGCTATTGATGGATTGTTGTGATCATTGTGTTGGATTGGGTAGGGTGAATATTAAAAGTGGATTTTCATTTTAAGGGGAGAGTAAATAGATCATGGAGAAATGGAGAGCAAGAAAAGTTGAAAGGAAAAATAGATTATCAAAAATGAAAATTTGGATGAAATATTTAACACCATCTAATTTTATTACATGCTCAATATTGATTTCATATAAAATTCTTTATATAAAATTTCCATAATTTGCTATTATAGATAATCTCATATTAGAACAAAACCAGTTATAAAGTATTAACAGATATGTAATTGAGAAGAATGCATAATTTCTAATTCCTCCCACTTTTATTTCATGACCATAAAATTTTGATATCAGTACTAGATACCATATGAAAGTAAGTTACAAAACCTCTAAACAATAAAATTTAGCTCACATATGTTTTTTTTTTTTTTTTTTTTTTTTTTTTGCGGCACTGAGGATCAAACTCAACCTTGCGCCTGCTGGGCAGGCAATTAAGCCACTGAGCCAAACATCCAGTCCTGATTTTTTGAGGCAGAGTCAGCCTTGTGCTCACAATGTAGCCCAAGCAGGTTTCAAACTCACGATACTCCTCCTATCTCAGCCACCCAAGTGCTGGGATTAAAGGTGGTGTGCGCCATCACACCTGGCTTTATGATGTCTTTCTGAAATACTTTAAAAATAATAAAAGGTATTTTTAAAAATTATATTTGATAGTCAAAAATGCTACCCAATCATTCTTTATTTCTAGAAAAAAATTAATTAATAACTGGTTGAAAGAATTACAGGTAAAATGTTACAATCAATAAACAGATTATAGAAGCAAGAATTGATCACATGGAGCCATCAAAATGAATGCTGTTTTCCTACATGACTTTATTTGATTCTGGATAAGACTCAGTAAGGTAGCAACTATGGTATTTGTGACTTTGTATTGATAAAAATGTGAATTTTAGCTATTTTATTTGAAAATTAGCTGGAGAAATGTGAAAGAGAATTTAGCACTTGTTCTATCATTTAACCCAACAGCATAGTTTTTTGGTGCTCAAAATTTAAAGAGCTATGATGCTCAACATATTTAAAAATATATGCTACTTTATAGATTGAGGAGAACAAAGAGAACCTTGGTCCACGAATTGAAAAAATGATTATTCATACTACTGAGTATCATACAATTGTATGTTATTACAGGTAGTACACATTTTACATTTATATATTTATATATAGTGCATACCAGCTACACTTCAGCTATGGAGAATGACTACAATCTGTGGAATTTTCATATATGGATACGGAATGTGATTACTTTTTTTCAGATTGAATCATCCTGAATCTTAAACCCAGGTCATCACACATTCTAAGAAACAGATTTACCACTGTTCTACATCTAGCTCCTATGTATTATTTACTATAGTCTGCTCCATCCCAATTAATGGGGCATGAAGTCTTAGATGTGTCATTTGGAATAGGTCAGAGTCTGAGAGACACCATTGACTCTTCATTCTCTGCATTTTCTCTCCAAACTGCAGAGAATTCCATTAGTTGTCCCTCCGAATCACATGCAAGTCCTTCTACTTTCAGCCTGCTTTGCTGTACTGTTCAGTGTATGAATCCCTGTGTCTGAGTTTGTGAGAATAAGGCTTACAGAATATTCTGCCACATACAAGGGAGTTGAGAGTTCCTTTTATACAAGGATCAATAGTGACCTGAATTGAACAAGTCACATTAAGTTTCTTTTTAACAACCGGATACTAGCACATGATTAAAAAATTTATCCCATTCTCATAGTATTACAGTCATGTCCTCAACTCCCACCAACAACCAAAAAAAGCAGAATGACCCTTTAATTCATAAGCAGATTGTGTCACACTGCTCCACAAAAGCCAAATTCATAAACTAGCCTACATAGTTCTTTGCAACCAGGTCCAATGAACCCTCTGATTCCATCTACTCTTCTACTGCCTCAGTATATGGCATCCATGCAGACTCCTTGCTCCTCTTTAAGCATGCCAAAAATATACCTTCCAAGGAACAAGACACTTGCTTACCCTTGATTCATAGTACTTCTCCAGTATTCCCATTCTCACCATCTTTAAATAACCAAATGTCACCTACTCAATTTAAAATAGAAATTCCTGCTCTACTTAACATATCAATGCCACCACTCCAGGCATGCCCCAAAACACTTCCTTGTGTTTGCTCCACATTATTAATCACTTAGAAATAACTCTATTGTCCACTTATTTTGCTCTGTTCTTATTTATCTTCCTTTACTACAGTTGTTCTGTAAGTCTGGAGATACTGATTCTTTTGTTAATTGTAAACACCAATGAAATAGCATCTAAGGCAAAACTTAAAATACAATAGATTCCTAGTAATTATTTTACAAGTTAATGATAAAGTAGAAAATCTGAGGAGCTTAAATATACATTTTATTAAGTTTCCTTTAACATTATATTTCATGAGTTAAAAGCATCTTTTCTGTTCCTAAGCCTGTACCAGGAAGGTTTTCTTAAATTCTTCTGACCCTCTTTTCAAGAGATGTTAATCTTTTTATTTAAAATGCTGTATTCTCAAACTGCTTTGTTATGCTATTCAGTGTATGAATTCCTGTGCCTGAGTTTGTGAGAATAAGGTGTGTAGAATATCCCACCTTATACAAGGGAGTCATGAATTCTTTTTATAGCAGGATCAATAGCGATCTGAACTGGACAGTTTAAATTAGCTGTGGGCTGGTTTGGAGGCAGGAGGATAGATGGACAGCTTCTGTGAATCTCTTGTAGTTCTGTGCAAAGTGTTTGTTAAAGTATCAATTCAAAAAAAAGGCACTAAAATGCAAAGGTAAACATGCTGCTTTAAAGTGATAGAGACAAATGGCCTTCTACAGCACAAACCTTTTCAGAGACGGTATAGATTATCTGCATTATGTTTTGTGTTGCCAGTGAAAAGGATGTGTGAAGAAAGAAACTATTTGAAATTCAGTTCCAAACTCATGTTGGCTGAAAAGCTGTGCTTCTTAGTAAATCCAACCAAATACACTGACATTTTCAGAGTGCATCTGATACATTTCAATAATTAATTCTTAAGTCAAGAAAGAGTCAAGAAACCAGATGAAGAAGCACAGTAGGCTGAAAATTGCCAGTGGGAAGGAAAAAAATCAGCAATAGATAGAACCTTTTCAAGCTGAAAAGAGGTCAGTGGGATACCACTGGGAACAGGGAAGAAGCTTCAGGGGTTTTGATTATTATTATTTACATAAACCACCCAGAGAGTAATTCGAGATGTTCAGTCTGTAACTTTGCAGATTTCAGTATACTTAGAAAAAGAAAAATGCAATCACATAGTAGAAAAAACTAAATCAATGAAGTATGTATATAATAAGTTGTCCGAGGGGAACAATCTCAGCAAAAAATACATTGTCTTTTAAAGAAAACAGATGGCAGAATATTTATCCTGGACAGAAACTCAAGAAGGGTCCATTGGAAACACTTAAAAATGTTATTTAGATGCCCTTTACTTCAGATGACGGGGATGTCACAGGATCACTAGCCAAAACAAAAGAATTATATTAGTAGTTGAGAATTTTTTAGTATAAAAAGAAAACAACTCTTGTAGAAGAATTCAAACATGTCATAATAGTTACTGAAAGAAACTAGCATAGTTTCAAATGATCTGCTTTCCAAAAATGTAACCTAATTTTGAGGGTTTTGTTTTTAAATCTATCTTTGTAAATAGTTTCACTTCAACTAGTAGGTCAAATAAAATTTATAATTTGCATCACCAATAGTTATTTTTAAATAATATATGTTCAACTCAATTCATCACTTACCTTGTACAAGTCGATCATGTGCTTTTGGATTATAGAGATACAGAATAGAAATAAACACAAGAGGGCCACTATAGTCAGTGACCTACTTAGAGTACTCCTTTATATTGGCTTTCAATACACAGTCTCAGGAAAGGTTAAGCTATGTAGAAAGATAATCACAGTTTACATCAACAGCATGATAATCAGGTGAAATTCACTCTGAAGGTAAGACTATTTCTACTAGCAAATGCCTACAACCTGGCAGAGGGACAACTTTCATAATGATTATTATTATTTACATATACCACCCAGAGAGTAATTTGAGATGCTCAGTCTATAACTTTGCAGATTTCAGTATACTTAGAAAAAGAAAAATGCAATCACATAGTAGAAAAAACTAAATCAATGAAGTATGTATATAATAAGTCATGGTTCTCACAAGTATATATATACTTGTGAGAAGTATGTATATAATAGGTCATGGCTCTCACAAGTAAAAAATAATGATATAGTAATATGGGTATTTTAACCTTCATTAAAGTAATACTGTATGCTTTTATAGTTTATAATCCATGAGAAGGAAATGATAATGTTAGATTCTGCTACAAGAAGCTCTATATATTCACATTTGGTTGTTAGATCAGGGCTTAATACTACACATCCTTAATATATAGTTAGGTGTCTTCAGAAATGTAGGCCTTACTCTTACATTTCTTGAACTTAAAATAGTAACTTACAAAAAGTGTTTGTTTTTAAAAACCATTTTGAAGTTATTTATGGAATAATTTTTAATTCCATTTATGGAATAAGTTTGTTTTCTCCATGTACTATGAGGTTTAAGGAAAATTAGATATACACACATTAACTTGAGGGTAATTTTTTTTTTATCAGGAATCAAACTCACAGCCTTGAACATACCAGGCAGATGCTTATGCTGCTGAGCTATACCCTCTGTCCGTGATTGTTAAGTGTATGGAAAAGTCAAACACAAAACTTATATGCAAAAAGTAACATGTACATTTAATCATTAAATCTTGACTACAAAAATGTAAAATGATAATGATGTAGATGAGAACTTCCCATATGTGAGACACTTCAATTTTGACAACCAAATAACAATAGTCATTCCATTCTCCCCTGGGAAGAAATAAATCACATAAGACAGGAACAAGTGTGTTTGTACTGCAGGACTTCCCAGTTACACAAAGAGGTTTCAGAAATATAAACAAGGCTGCGATTGGTTGAAATTATATCTCTTTAAGCTGAATGGGCAATGATATCTAAAAACCTAGACAATGAAATGAGATAGTTGAGAAATTTCAACTTCTTGCTTAAGTGATGCTCTATTAATTTCTACCAAGAGGCCTGAACAAAGTTCTTTGAGTTGCTTATTCTAATCATGGAACTGATACTAGGTGTCTCAGTAAGTGGCTATTAGAGAAGAGCTTTGAAACAAAAGCTTTGAACAAAAGGGAAAGAACTCTTGTCCTGGGCAAAAATTGCCTATACTTATTTAGATTATTCTGGATAAAGCTGCTAAATCAGATGAATATAGAACTGAATCTTCTTCCAGTGATATGGTATGAGAATTTAATTATCCGATCCTTATACCTATGCAGTTTATTACCAGGCCCCTAGATTTTTAATTGAGCATAAAAAACTTTATTCTTACATAAAATATAAATAAGCTGACTGTGTTCAAATAATTGTTTTTTGCCTGAAGGAGGAATCTGCCTTTACAACTTTCCTTAAAGTGCTTGAACCTAACTTCTGGTGCCATGCAAGAAGTCTGCTGTTTTCCAGCTCTGATTAATTTTTCATAGTAAATAATGTTCAACTTTGAATCATGGAATTTGGAGTTCAGTTCTACAACTTCACTTGTTCAATACAGATCTCTTATACTTCTACAATGTTCCTCCACAAATCTTCTCCATCTTATATATCTAAGTTTGTCATTTCAGCTTTCATGGAAAAATAAAGAATGAATGACTAGCAATCTAAACTCTGTACTTTATATGATATCTCACTTTTAGTAGGCAAAATCTACTAGGTTTTACTTTACCTCTATTGCTATGACTTTGATGATACTACCATCATTATCCCATGGCTGCATAGAAAAAGAATCCTAACGTTTGATTACAGTCTGATTTTACCAGAGCAACCAAGAGGACTTTGCTAAAACTGAATCACTATATGTCTCTCTTTTGTTCAACCTTTTAGTGGGTCTGCATTTCACTGGAGGAACACAGAAGCCCTTACAGGATCACATAATCCTGTCTCCTCACCCTGTCTTAGGACCTTATGCCTTTAGTCTCCAGGCTCCTGCAGGGTTCTTGAATGTTCCTTGACTAACTCAGGTCCTCACTGCCTAAGGCCTTTGTTCTGCTTTCTGTCTCTCCTTGGAATTCTTCTCCCAAATATCCACATGACTTTTCCCTTCATCATCAGTTCTCTACACAAATGTTCACTGTTTCTGGTCTTCGTATTCAAAATTAGAACCACTTCATTTTCTACTTCGCCTAAGTATTCCTATCCCACTTTTCTGCTCAACTTTTTTTCCCACATAGACCTACAGCACTGGAATATACTCTACCATACAACTGCTTTGTATTGATATATTTCCAGTTATTCTTAATTATACTGAATAAAGGAATGAACGATTGAGTGGAACAGAAAGAATGCCCCATCTTCGAGCCACAGAACAGGCCCTCATCAGATATAGACTATGCCAACCTTCATATACTGCTTCTCAGCCTCAGAACTGTGAAGCTAAGTTTATGTTTTTATAAGCCAACCACTTTATGGCATTTTTGCATTGCAGTCTGAACAGACTGCATTATCGAAGTTCAGTACAAATTTGTCCAATGAAGGAATAAGTTTGTTTTAATCCTTTTCTACGTGTGTTAAATAAGAAAAGCATAAAAGAAATTTTCATTGCATACCCTTTATGCAAGTGAAACTTTGGCCTGGGCTCAGTACAGGGTCCATATTTTATTCATCACTGAATTGAAGTTCTTGACTCTGTGATTATAGCTAAATTACTTGAGAATTACTTACATCTGATATCAGTTGACTGTTTTGAAAATGTTTTTGCATATTTTTCCATCACTATAAGCCTGTGAGATAGGTAGTATTGACACTTTTGTCCTTATTTTACAGATGAATGAAGACAAAATAATAGAAAAAATACTACAACCCAAATACTCAAATGGACATCTCCAAAGCTTTTTAACAGCACAGCTTTTAGTGAAAGATATTTTATATTAAGATGTCGTCAAAAGAGATTTTTACTAGAAATATTTAATCATAACTTCATGAGATTTGAAAGATTATATGACATAAAAACCTTTGGTTTTTATAAATTATAAAAACAGAAACAAAGTTAAATGCCTATAACTGCCCTAATAACTGCCAGAAATTGACCATTTTATTTCTCTTTATTATGGACTTTTTCTGATTAGAAACCTACAAAAAAAAACCATAAACCTTATGATTCTAATTACAGACTTTCTGAACCTCCACACAGCAGCTGTGAAATAAGCAAATACCAAGTTTATTATCATAATGGAATGACATGAACAATTGAATGAGTTGAATCCCAAAAGACCGTGTGTTGTAAATGAGGTGTGTTTAGAAAGAATAAAAAATTATAATGATTTATTTATGGTGAAAATGAAAATAAAAATTTTAAATAGTAACGTTTAAAGTAATTTCTAAATGCTATACAAAGTTGTGCCATGCTTTGCTATCCAATGAATTGTGTTCATCCATTTGTTCACAGTAAAGCTCAAGGCTGTATTTATATTTCAGGAAGACAGGAGAGGGGAATATGCAACTCAGTAAACCCAAGAGAATGACGTTGGTCTTTCAGTCATGCAAATGGAATATCCAGACACATTTTTCCACTTTGCATCATGACCAAGAATAGGCTGTACTGCACACCATAAAGGGGAATAGTTACACGGAAAGCACTAACATAATCTGGAGGAAAAGCTTCATGTCAAAACCCTTATATATGATAAATTCAGAAACCATATTGAATGGAGCAGTACTTTAAAACCAATTAGAATTATCCATATTTTAACCCACTGATTTATCTTCCAATGATATTTTCATGAGCAAACTCCTTAACCCTGTCTTCCTGTTCTGAGCTTCGCATTTCACATTAACTATGCCTAAAGATTTTCTATTCATTCATCTTACTGAGAAACTAATTACCTTCTTAGTTTCCCAAGAGGGAGTAAATGCAATTAACATAAAATGAGTGAATGAGAGACCCATAAGAGAAAGGAGAAAAACAGAATGAGAAATAAAAGCATATCTAGAGAATATTTTCATTGTCAGTTTTCCCATAGAAGTAGGTATAATGTGCGACTTGCAGTCATTCTACTTTATCCTTACTCCAAAACCCATGCTTATCTGATAAAAAACCCTAAGTAAGTGCACTTACACAACTGAATCAGATTTAGATAGACTGCATTATCCACCAATAAGGACTCTTTAGGTTTTAATAGATTAAAAGTTTGAATTCAGTTGTCAGTATGCCTGGTTTTGAATTTTTGTCCTGCCTCTTACTCATTTTAAGAACATAAAGAAAATTGTAACTCTTTGCTTACTTTTCCACAATTTACAAATGAGGATAATGATAATAACTGTCTCAGGGTTTTCTTTTTCCTTTTTTTTTTTTTTGAGGATTGAATTAGCAAATATAAAGCTTTAGCACAAGGTCTGGCACATGGTAGCATTTAAGTGTAAAAAATTTTAGTTTCAATTACCATTTTAAAAGTTGGAAAATGGTTATGCATTAAATTGTATCTTTGTAAACAAAACTGCACTATTGTGTATAGCAATGATTTTCATAGCTTTCCTACAGAAGTGAGATGACCTGGAAATTGGATTATGAAACAATCTTTTAAAAGGTCCCACCATAGGACTGTCAACTGGAGTCCTTAAGGAGGATGTATTATAGGGGCATAATATGCTTTAGATTCCCTTATTTATGGCTAATATCTTATTTCAGAACTTTTAAATTTATAACAAAAATAAAACTAATTCTACATCTTAATTCTTATATAAATATCTGCATATAACTTCAATCCTAATTTTTCCCATTTTTGTGATTCTTGAGTTGAAAATCTTTGTCAATCCTATTTATACACTTTGGTTTTCAAAAGAAAAAAGAAAAACTGTATATATTGTGAATCATTTTTATACTTCAAATAATTATTTTAGTTTCATAATGACTATAAATATGAACACCATAATGATGATGAGTTTAATACTCATAGAAAAGTTTTATCTGGTAGTTAGTTCTTGAATAAAATATTTTCATACTTGTTTGTTTTCCCAACAAATGGCATTTAAACAGTAATAGTAATAGTAATAATAAAAATGATGATAGGTAAAATTTATTGAGTGTTTATTCTAGGCCATTTTCTAGGTTAATCTCTTTTTTAAGTGTTATCCAATAAGTTTCCACAACAAATGAATGTTTTTGAAGTTTCAGAAAATTAGTCAAATTGTCAAGGTGATCAGAACTGGTCAATTTCAATACCAAGATTCAATCTATGTCTGATTGACTACAAAATTGAAAGTTTTGAAATATATTATACCATATACTATTCTGCACATACTCGAAAACAGATGTCCCAAATCACATAAACTCTTGGAATAATTTGAAGCAATATTTTAATATAATATCTATGTGTTGTTTAATCCACTTCTAAATATAATATTTTTGTTTAATAGCTGATTTATTAATATATTCTCACATGAATATATTGTTAATTTCATACAATGTATGACTATTACTTAATAAATCCAGTAAATTAAACTTTTCCTTCTCCATCTAAGCTTGCATTTATTTTAACTTATATGCTTACAGTTTGAGATTACATTTTAATTCTTATGCAAACCAGAATAATTGTTATTTTTTAAAAATTCTGAGCATTGAACAATAATGATACAATTGTTAAAATGTAAAATATCCACCTTGAAAATGGTAGTTAAAATCAGGTGACCTAGAAATGACATAAAATGTTATCCTTACTATTTTTGCCAGATTTTAAGTTAAAAATAAAGCCCTCCAAATCAGGATTAAAGACAAAAAGCATTCTTTCCTGGATCAAAATTTCTGAATGAAATTAATGAAGAAATTAGACAGTTTTTACAATTAAACAATAACATTGGTATACATACCAGAATTTATGGATGCAATGAAAGCAGTCATATGAGGAAAATTATAGTTTAATGCTTTTAAAAATTAAACAAAATTGACAAACCATTAGCCAACTTATCAAAAAAGGAAAGAAAAGACTCAAATCCATGAAATTAAGAATAAAAAGGGCAAAACCACACTGTGCAGAAATCTAGAACATCATCAATATCTACTTCAAGCACCTATACACAAATAAGACAGAACACACAGAAGAAAGTATTCTAGACATGTATAAATTACCAAACCTAAATCAACAAGATACACAATTCTAAATAAACAAATATCAGCAATGAAATTAAAGATGTAATTAAAAAAAACTACTAAGAGAAAAAAATCCGGGTCCTGAAGGATTCACTGCCAAATTCTACAAGAAATTTAGAAAAGATCTAAAATTCTCAAACTCTTTAATGAAATTGGAAGAACAGTAATACTTCCAAAGCCTTTCCAGGAAGCAAGTATACCTGACATCAAAACCAGAGAAGGATCCAACCATAAAGGAGAACCACAGTCCAGTCTCCTTAATGAACATAGATGCAAAATCTTAATAACATCCTGGCAAACAGAAAGCAGCAAATCATCAAGAAAATTATGCACCATGACAAAGTAGGATTCTTCCCAGGAATGCAGCAATAGTTGAGCATACACAAATCAATAGATGTAATACACCATATAACAGAGCCAAGGACAAAAAAATCGCATGACCATCTCAATAGATACAGAAAAGCATTCCCAACACCCATTCATAAAATCTCTACAGAAAACTGAAATAGATGGTCTTTATCTCAATCTGATAAAAGCCACCTATGACCAACCAACAGTCAACATCACCTTGAATGATCAAAAACTATAAGATTTCATTCTAAAATTAGGAACAAGACAATGATATCCACTATCACCACCCCTGTTCAATACAGTTCTGGAAACACTAGCCAGAGCAATTAGACAAGAAAAAGAAATAAAATAATAAATATAAGAAAGGAAAAAGTTAAATTATTCTTTGCAGGTGGCATAATATTCTACATAGAAGACCCCCAAAATTCCATAAGGAGGCTTCTAAATTCAATAACCAACTTCTGTCAAGTAGTTGAACCCAATGTCAATACTCAAAACTCACTAACATTTCTGTACACAAATAACTTAGAGAGAAATTAGGGAAACCACATATTTCATGGTAGCATAAAAAAAAACACAGGAATTGATCTAACAAAAGAATTAAAAGTTCTGTATGTTGAAAACTACAATACTCTGAAAAAGGAGAAAAAAGAGGATACCAGAAAATGGAAAGATGTTCCTTGTTCTTCAGTAGGAAGAACCAACACAATGAAACTGACCATTCTCCCAAAATTGTTATGCAGATTTAACTCAATCTTGATCAAAATGACAGTAGCATACCTCACAAAATTAGAGAAAACAATCCTAAAATTTATTTGGAAACAGAAGATATCTAGAATAGCAAAGACGATTCTGGGCAACATAGACAAAGAAGGATACATCGCAATTCCTGACTTGAAATTATACTACAGAGCTACTGTGATAACAACAGCATGGTACAGGCAAAAAAACCTAAATAAATAAATAAATAGATAATACAAAACAGACTCAAGGCTCAATGGAACTGACTATAAGATACAGAAATAATTTCAAGCACACTCAGCCACCTTATCTCCCACAAAGGACCTAGCACCCTCACTAGAAGTAAGACAGCCTCTTTAATAAATGATATAGGGAAAACTGTCATTACACATACCAAAGATTTAAACTAGACCCATGTTTATCACCATGCACTAAACTAAAATCAAAAGGGATCAAAGATTTAAATATTAAAACAGAAACACTAAATCTGCTGGAAGAGAGAATAGATAGAAGTCCTAAAGGCACAGGTATAGGCAAAATCTTTATGAACAAAGCCCCAATTGCATGGGAAATAATACAAAGAATCTACAATTAGGATCTCATCTTATTAAAAAATTTTGTATAGCAAAAGAAAGGACCAAAAGAGTGAAGAGACAACCCACAGAGTGGGAAAAATGTTTTGCCAATTGTTCTTCAAAGGACGAATATTTAGAATACATCTATCTATCTATCTATCTATCTATCTATCTGCATATAGATATATCTGTGTATATATGTATGTATGTATCTATAAACATATATATGTATATATCTATATACATATAGATAGATAGATATTAAAGAATCAAATTTAAAGCCCCAATCCAAACATGAGCATCTGAAGTAAATACACAAATCTCAGATGAAAAGATACAAATGGCAAATAAATGTATGAAAGAAAATGTTCAGCATCACTGGTCATTCAAGAGTTGCAAATTAAAACACTGCTGAGATTCCTCTTCTCCCTGAAAGAATCGCTATTATCAAGAAATCAGCCAAGCCGGGCGTGGTGGCGCACGCCTTTAATCTCAGCACTTGGGAGGCTGAGGTAGGCGGAGCGTTGTGAGTTTGAGGCCGGCTTGGGCTACAACGCGAGCGCAAGGCCGGCCTGAGCTACATAGTGCAACCCTGCCTCAACAAACCAGGGCCAGGAGTTTGGCTCAGCAGCTTAAGCTCCTGTCTGGCAGGCGCGAGGCTGTGAGTTCGGTCCCTGGTGCCGCAAAAAAAAAAAAAAAAAAAAAAAAAAAAACTAAATAGAGGTTCCGTCTGATCCAGCTATCCCTCTTCTTATAATCTTCACAAAAGAATTAAAAGTATGATAACATAGTGATATATACACATTAATGTTCATAACAGTATAGTTCATAATAGCTAAATCATGGAAACAGCCAAAAAAGCCACCAGCTGTTGAATGAATAAAGAAGATTTTTTTCTATACAATGGATTACTTCTCAGCCATAAAGAAAAATAAACTTAAGACATTTCTAGGTAAATGGATACACTTTGAGAACATGCTCTTTAAGTGAAAAACATTGGACACACATGTGTAAATATCACATTGTTTCTTTGGTGTGAGAAAACAAAAGTGTAAATAAGGACCAAAATATATAATAGATATTGAGAATTAGGAAGAAATTTTTCAAAAGGAAAGGCAAACTAGGGGGTGGGGAGTGTGAAGGGAAGTAATGAATAAAAAATAATGAGAAAGGAAGGAAAAATGGAAACAAAATTTTGTAAATGAAGTGTAAAGAGGTATTGAAGGAAAGAGCATGGAATAAGAAAAAAAGAAGAATTAAGGTAGGCCATGTATAGGTACAAATTTCTTATGATGGAATATGATCACTATGTATATCTAAAATGTATTTATAAACTTCATCAAAAAAAGAATGTAAAAATTTATAACATTTTGAAACAATCATTAAACTACATTAGATTAATTTCTAAAATTGTATTACAAAAGTTACATAACTTTGCATCATGATATTTTAAGAATACACTAAGATGACCTTTTATTTCTCTAAGTGACAAAGCACAGATGAATTTATTTAAAATTCGGTATGATATACAAATGTAGAACATATTGTACAGTATTGCCAATTAAGGCAATAGACAAGTCAGAAATAGTTCCAGTCAAGCTGGGAGGAATGAGTATTTGAAGATGAATCAAAAGATAGTATATGGATTGAATGAGGATAATTAGATAACCGATTGCATATGAGCACTATTAGAGAGAAGTGAAAGGTATTTCAAATCGTTTAAACCTAGAAAATTAGACCATTATTGGCATCATAAAAAGGCATCATAAATCCAACTAGTTCAGATTTTCAAAGAAAACTAAGAACTTCGGTTTTTTAATATTTCGAGTAAAATGTTCAATATGTTAATAAATATATCAGATAAGAGCTTAATAAATAAGAGCAAGCCCAATAAAGTGGTAACAAAAAGAAGTGACAAACTTTGTAGGAAGAAGATAAGTGTATCAGTTTTTTTTTTCCTTTGATTACAGGTAAGAGAAATTTATCTAGTGAGCTTCATTAAAAGAAAGCTGTGTCATAGATGCATAGGACAAACTAGAACCTTAGAAACATATCAGAGCAAAGAGCTTGAGTTACTGTTGGGGTGCTTTATTGATCTCTCATTTTTTGTACTGGTCTACTTCATTCTTCTCTCTTTTCTTGGATTTAATCTCTTCTATTAAATCTACATACAAAATTCATAACCATGAAGAGTAACCAAACTAATCTTTCTCTTTCATCTCTTTCATTTTTCCTCTCCCTCTTTTCCCCTTCCCAGATCTAAGTTTTCAGAGAAGTGTTAGTCACACTAGTCCTCCACTTAAGAGTTAACAAAGGGAGGGTCTGCTTGTGTACACAGTCATCTAGAAAATGTTGGAAGCCAAATCCATCTCTCAAAAGAATTTTGGAAAAATGAATTGGCATTGTGCTAGGCAGTGCTCTCAAGTGTTGTGGGAAAAAAAACCTTCCTTGAATAAAGTCTATGCTTCAGAACAAAATAGACTCAAAAGATAGAAAAGGCCAAAGATAGTCTTAAAAAAAGAAAATTGAGCATGCATAGATGCTAAGAGAACTGAAAAATCAATATGAGGATTGAATTTGACTCTCACAATTACAATTTCTACAGTAATTAAGAAAAAAATAGTTTTTTATCAAAATCAAACATATTATGTTTAAAGTATTACTCTCAGATACTGGTGCAGTACTGTTAACTAATATTCTAAAATGAGAATGAATGAAGGGTAGTTTTCTATCTTTAGTAACTGCTAAATTCTATGAACTTTTTTTTCGATCTAAACACCCTTACACTATTAAAAGACTATTTAAATTTTTTTATTGAAAAATCTACATGAATTCACTAGTCTACGGTATTTAGAATGAAAACATTTCTCTTATTTATAAAAAAGAGAGAGAACACACTTATTTATCCAATCTTCCAGAAGGTCTCAACATTTGCGTGACTCCATAAGGATAAATGAATGAGTTGTGAACCTCACCAGAATTTTGTTCCCTGGGAAGTACCTTGTCTGGGCCAAGAAAAATGAACTATTTTTAAGCAACCATCTGCTCTTATGTTATCTGGGGTTTTATTTTCATCTTATCAACATTTTTACTCCTGTTTAGAGATCATTTGCTTTGACTTATAAATTGAAAGAGAAAAGGTTTCAGTAGTTCCCTCTAACAATTTCACATACTATATATTCTTCTCAAGTAATCATCACAAAAGACTTCAATTTCTACTTGAGATACAGTTTATTTTTTTAAAAGTGTCATTTCTTGTCTTCATGGCATTTTGTATAGGCAAACACACAGTTATGGGGTGTACTGTATCTGCAATCCCCTTGCAAAGTTGTATGCAAGTGGGGAGAGGAGATTCAGACAAAATTCCTAAGTGTGAAATGGTAGGGAAGGGAGTATAAGAAGTAAAACCTGGGTACAGAAATATGCTTGCAATGTAAAATTCTAGACATCTAGAGTCCTGACGTGACTTGAAAACCAGCTATAGTGTTATTCATGGCTACAATTCTCCAACAGGAAATTTGCTTTCCTTTATTTAAAAGTTTGCAGCCTCTATAACTTAAATGGTTTTCAATTAAAGTTGAGAATTAAGTGAACATAAATGTAATTGCTGTATTTCTAGATGTTTTACATGTTCAAATGCAGCAAAAAATCATGATCATGCCTTGACCTATTGGATTACCAACAAACTTGTTTCCCTCTACTATCTTTTTTTTTTTTTTTTTTTTTTCACAGCACTGGGGATCGAACTCACAACCTCGCACCTGCCAGACAGGCACTTAAGCCACTGAGCCAAACTCCCAGCCTCCCTCTACAATCTTAAAAAAGCACAGGTTTCATTCAAAATCAATTCTCAAAATGCTATACTCACTCCTGTTTCCATACATTTACTTCTCCTTTCTAATTCTATTTTCTTATATGCTGTATATTTTGTGAGCATCCTATCCATCCTTCAAGAAATACTTCTACATCAATCATCCTCCAAAGACTCTCGCTCTGAAAATTATCTCTCTCATTACACTCATGTGATACACCCCATAATTAATACACTGTTATCAATTGTTCTTAATTCCTCATTCCAAAACCATATTTCTTAACCTTTTGTTATATAAACACATTGTGCTTATAAATATAAACATATACTCATCAAATAATTCCTTAATTGCTCTGTAATGTATTTATTTTTTCACAAGTAGAAAATTACAGTGGCTACAGTGGATACCTCTTCTGCCATGTTTAGTATAACAACAACAACAGAATAAAACTAGGTTAAGTGTGAAGAAGAATATAAAATTAATAACAATTTTCTATCACATTATTTCATATCTTTAGTACTGTATAAAAATAGTTTGCTTGGAAAATATTAGCTGCAAAATAAATCTGTAGTCTTATAAATAGGAAGGAGTTAATATTCCAAAGGTGTACCTATAGTATAGTGATATAACTAGCTGTAAAACTAGAGCCTTGAATGAAAGGCTAAAAAAATAACATTTTTAGCTAATTAAGTAATAGCAAAAGATAAATCTATACATTACTCTGAGAAGTGTGGAATTCACACAGGTAAACAATAGATTTATCTCATTCATATTTGAACTTTTGTGACTCCATGAAGATTTGGACAGATGAGTTAAAATTTGGTCCTTCCAGAGAGATATTTTGAGTGTTAGACAAGTACACTCTCACTCATGAAAAAATGTTGTCAGGTACATAGCAAAAACATGCTTAATGCATCTAGGAAATGAAAGCAAAATAATAAACAATTTTCAGTTTTGAGAGGTATAACTGTCCTTTGCAAATAATTCAGTGAAGGGTTGTACAATTTCAAGAATTTCTATCGTCAGTTTTATTTTATATAGCTTTCTATAATTTTCAATTTTAGTAAGGAAAGCAAGAGCAATAAGCAAAATGCTAGTGCACAAAGTGAGCAATAAACAAGAAAACAATCCTATACTCCAAACCCATGCAAACATAAGTATGTATCAGAAACTTTATAATTGAAATAATACATTTGTATTTGTAAGAATTTATAAATGTCTATACACTGAAACAATATCATCACCTAAAGAACAGATTCCATATTTTAAGAGAATTTAGAAGATAAACAAATGAATCATGGTAAGTCATGCAGCATGGACAGAAGCTCACCTTTCATTTTATTTTTTGAAGCAGCAGCTGGTACCACGGAAAGGCACAAGAAGGAAAAAAAAAAATATATATTAGTTGTTAGTATCTTTAACAAGGAAATAGAGATTTTGCAGTTAAATGACAGAGTTCAAGTTGAAAATAATGTATTCAGGATTATATAATCATTACATGTTATAGGCATTTGGTCTATGGCAAAGAAGATGAAAATTGTTATTTTATTGTTAGTACATATAATTCTGGGATAAGATAGAGTAAGTTAGGATCCAAATATGCGATTTCCAAGTACCACAAGTCACCAAATTCCTTTTAATTTTTCTTCTTCTAGGTCTTTCTCAATTTTAAATCAAAGATACTCATATGTGAATTAAATATATTTAGCACTATTTAATAATTAAAATATAGCCCATGAAGAGTGAATAAATTACAAAGATAGATCATGTCCATGTGTTGAATATGTTTTACTCTACGTCAGAGAATGAGGCTGAGCCATTAGTACCCAATTTCCTCTAAACAAACTCAAGAAATTTTGTTGTCCATGCCCATAAATGTGGAAACTGAAATTTAGAAAGTACTAAGTGCCTGCTCAAGGTAGTACAACACACAGGATTTGATCCTAAGTGCATCCAAACCCAAAGTCTGCACTCCTAGGTTCTACCACAATGTAGCGTTGGGATTTGAGGCCCTGATCCACTAAGTTGAAAGCATCTTCAACAAAGCCCAACCTCAATCAGATGATCTGTTAAAACTTCAGCTCTTTTGGTGATTGGTTGAGCACATATTTATGAAACTTGAAAACTTCATTACTTTAATTGTTATGATTCCCTTAAGAATTAGAAATTTAAGCTTATTAATATTTCATGGGAGATACTATTTGGGGCAGAAGTAAATTGAACAAAGAAATTAAGTTAAATAGCCCTGCATCACAGTTACTTACATGGCTTCTAGTCAAAATACATAATTAGGTACCTCCAGACATTTTTGAGGTGATATGCACAACTTTGATTAGGTTACCTAAAATAAAGATTGACAAATGAAGAAGTTTTACTTTTTCTTTTCTTTTTTGTTTCTTTCTCTCTCTCTCTCCCTTTTTTTTGGGGGGGGGCTCTCAAATGACGTTAAAGATGTAGTTGGCCATTTCCTAATTGTGAAATATACAGTCTCTAATTCAGTAGCCTGACCTTTAGCGAAATTCATTTTAGATGTTAGACCTAGTACTCACGATTTAGATTTGGGAACTTTTAATTTGAACTTCAGTGTACCGTGTTATTTAGACTTCAGAAAATTTTCAGGGACGTTTAGCTAAATGACAGGCTTCTTAGTGCAAGTTTCATTTTCAGTTATAAAACACAGTGTCTTAACATTTCATTTTCTTTAAAACAGTAAATATTTTCTGACAAAAATAACCTGAAAAAATTATTTCAGCAAACATAGACTATGTCCTCATTTTAAACTGGGTCCTGCTGTTTACTCCACAACATTGAAACGGAAGTAGACGGTTGGAGAGCAAGAAAGCTAAAAATAGTGTTGTGAAATTAAAAAAAAATAAAAGAATTACTTAAAGATCAAAGATCCAAATGTTAACATTACCTCTTTTGTGATACTTTACTGTTTATTCATGCAATTCATAAAGCACATTAGCCATTTACTATATGATATCAAATGTAAAATATATGATATCAAATGTAGACCATTTACATTTACTTTTCCAAAGGGAGTTACTCCATTTTAATCAAAAAAATCATGTTGTTCATTGCTATACATCAAAACATTAGAGGTGATATAGGATAGTAGACAATACTGCTTTCTTTCAGTGTCCGCTTCTAAGGTACCCAATGTGAATGGATTGAATCAACAAAATGAACAATCATGTTATTTTTTAACTATAAAAGTTCTTATGAAAGTTTATTTTGTATACAGTATTTCTGAACAAGATCATACCATGCATGTTATTTTCCAGGTCAATAGAATTCTAATTCATTTATTTCACAACTGCCTATTTTTCTATAGCTTAGACTTTTTCTGATAATAGGATCTTTGTAGGACTTATTTCTAGTAATAATTCTGCAGCATGCATCTGTATAAACTAACTTTTATACACTATAATTTTTTTTATTCTTATGGAATAAATTTGTTATATTATTTCTGAAATAATAGAAAATAATTGACAAAAATAAAAACTTAAATATTGCAGATGGAAGGGTTGGAAATATTTGAAAAGGGAATGTGCCAGTGTATTGAATGCTCTAAAATAAGAAGAAACTAGGATAAAGTAAAAAGGAATAGAGAATCAGAAAGGATAGAATTTAATGTTCCAAAACTTTGGTAAGTTAGAAACTTCTTAGATGTTTTAAATCACAAACATTTTCATTTAGCTTTTCTATTTGTTTTTAATTACAAAATCAGTTTTTAATTTCTTTGTAGAATTTTAGTACAGTTTAGAATTTCAAAAACCAGGAAATATTTTCAGCAGCATACGTTTTCTTTTGTATTGTATTATTCTGCTACCCAAATCGCCTACATTTCAAAAAAATTATTCAAAAGTATTAATATGTTGGCTTTTTTTCATGTGAAGAGAAATTTCATGTCAAACTCATGTTCATCATTTAAAAAATTTTCACATGAATTCAAAGAAAAAACTGCCAAAATCTTTGGAATTTTTGAGACAATACTTATTAGTAGCATCTGTTACATAAAAGATATGACCAGTCTTTTTTAAAGAATTCATTTTTGATTAAAAATAGTGAAATAAAGGTAGAAAAAGCAAATGTTTACATTTTTTAGTAGAACAGAGGTGTTATAAAATGTTTTCAAACACTAACTAAAGGAAGATGATTTTATTCTTAGATTCTTGGGCAAGTATCAAGTAAAATAGAAAGGAAAACAAAAGCTCCATGCCCGTTTCTGTGTGTGTGTTCAGGCAGCTAATACTAGACTAGGCTGGTTAATATAATTGGAAAGAGGCCAGGCTACTGCCTTGTTAGCCCAATTATAATTCTCTACATTTTCAATAAAAGAAGCCAAGATGACAGCAATACTGTCATAAATGTCATGTTCAATACTTGTAAGATTTTCCATTGTCAGCACAGTCCAATTATAAGTCAATTGTAAAGTGCACATTGCACACCACCCAAAAGCGACTGAAAATTACCTTAAAAATGCAATTTAAATGTTCATAGTTAAAATAAGAAGAGAAAATTAGAGATATTTTGACCAAAAGAAAGTTTCAGATGCAACATCAGTATTTCTTAATCTTTGCAATAGAAGTAGCAAGTTGTGACAATGTTTACAGTTGTTCACACAATTATTTAAAGTATGGCTAGTTACAAAATTAAATTTATAAATGAAAGTGATTATAATAACATGAAATTTACGCATATAATTTTGAAGAAAAATCATGCAAATAAAATATTATCATTGCTTTTTACATGTGAATGCTGAATAGTTAATGTCAGTCATTAAATTATAAGACTAATCCTTAAAATTTCTGATATAATAGAAAAGTAAACACTAAATTAATTCATTTGGTTACTATGTGATGAATCACACTGAAGGAGGCAAATCTGTCTATTTGGAAGAGGAATCCCTAAATATTTTTGGAAGAATTGGAGACTGAAACATTATTTCTCAAAATGAATTCTAGGAGCTATAAATAGAGCATAAGGACAATGTTAAGAAAAATTTTTTAAAGTTTTCTTATCTCAAGTTTACCTACCTAGTCACAGTGTGGAAACTGATAGATTAACTGTTGCCTTAGAAGTGTTTACTGTAAAGTTATTTATCAATGAACCATTTATTAAATAGTTAAAGAAGACATGACCAATGTTTGCTTAGAGGGAGCTAACGGAAAAGTACTGTGGCTTTTTTGTTTAAGATTATGCATATAGGTTTTCTGAAGTATTTTAATAGTTTGGTTTTGTGTTGTTTGTAACTTCCATCTGCAAATTAATAAATAAGATACCATGTTTCTTTTAAAAGAAGAAATAAACCTAGAGCTTATGCTTTCCATAGACACAGAGTTTTCAGATATCTATGACTGAATATTCAGTTTTAATAGATGTTTCCCTTTGTCCATTTGTAACTGCATTGAAATAATATAAAATAATCCATTGCCATTAACAGATATGGCACAACATAAAGTTTTTAAACATAAAATATTACTTGTGGAGTACAAGGAACAAATTATAAAATAAAACAGACTACCAAAGCTACTATTTCCCAAAAGAAATGGAATTAAAATGAGGAAAGCCAAAATACTAGCAAAATGAGATTGAGAAAAGATAAATGATTTTTTGTGTATCATAAAGCTTTGTAATAGCAAATATACAATTAAAAGGCTATACTAGATGAATATTTGTATGTTAAATTCATTGACTCAAAATTAATCATGTGTTGGAATATAACATGGTAGTACTAGTCAATACCAGATATTCTGACTGCTTACAAAGACGAAATCACACTGATTTACAATGAAGTATTGCTACATCTAACATATTAAGTAGCACATTAGTAGTCTCTCAAGACATGAAAATTAAAACTGCATTACTGAGGTAGATAACTACACCCACTTCGTCATTTTTCTTTCTTTTCTCTAATCATCTAAGACAGAGTAAAACATTTTTCTCACTAATCATCTGAGACTTAATTAAAATAATATCTTTTTAAACTATCAACTAACATTATCTGAATACCAGAATGTTTTAAGGTTCATTAGAATTGGAAAACTTAGAAAAGTATGACTTTAATTTCTTTCTCTGATTTTTCCAAGTATGTCTTTAATTGTACAGCTGTGGTTGTCTTAATGTGATGTATCCATTCTAAAAGTTTACTTTTCATGGCCGTTTTGACTCTGAGGAAGAAGTAGAATTGCAAGGTGTCAGATTCAATGAAATAGTTGAAGAATCCTGTAATGCTTTTCCTAACCTTCCTTTCCATTGAACAGCATTCCATACTAGTTGTCATTATATGCTTTTTAAAAAGTTCTCCATATGTTGTTTATTATACAAAATAAAAATTACACTGACTAAATGTTGTGATTTTACCAAGACACTAAGCATTGACACGAGAAACCAGATACAGTGTGCTCAAAACCTAAGTACAATTGCTTGTGTTTGTGTGTGTGTGTGTGATTTTATACTTTTTAATAGGAGTTGGATAGAAGGAGATAGGAGACAGATCTCTTGCAAGTGGGAAGTGATTCAAGCATCCAAGGGTAGGGGGTAAGGCAGAGCAGAAGGGGCAATTAGTAGAATATGCCATGTACAGGAACCTAATAGTCTCGGTGACTGTAAATATTATATGTCACAAACATGAACTGAGATAATAATACTAATAAGAATGAAAATGGGGAAAGGGAAATTAGAGGAAGGAGAGGGATGGAGAAAGGAAATTTTGCTGGGGATATAGCTCAACAGTATGGTGCCAATCTGGCAAGCAAGAGTTTGTGAGTTTGATTTCCAGTACCTAAAAAAAAAAAAAAAGAAGAAGAAGAAGAAGAAGGCAGGAAATTTTAAAAAATGGAAGCAAGTTTTGCTACGTACATGTACCCATTCTCCAAGATGATGGTAAATTGCAAATACTGCAAATGTGTACTAAAAAAATAATAGTACCAAATAAGTCATTGTATTTTTACCCATTGCATGAAGACCCTCATGAAAGATAACTTTCAGAAAAGCCTCACAAAATTGTTAAGAACAATGTGTTTGTGAAGCACGAAGAGGTAGTTTAAGGAGGATTGATCACAATGCATCTTTCACTGTAATAAATTATTTTTATTTAAACACCATATACTTTGATCACTCCCCTATTATGTTCATTGTATTTTTCTAATTTTTGTATATATTTGACATTTTTGATAATAAAAATTTTAAAATATATTATATGCTCAAATAAAAATTTGGATATATTTCTATTTTATGTGTGACTCTTCCTTGTGATGCATGATAGTCTATACAAAACAGTTTCCTATTCATATTTTTGTAAAATGACGTCGATTGTGACATAGAATACTTACAGTATGTACAAGTTGAACATACATCTTTAAAATACTGATTTCAGAAATTCTATCACTAAGTCTTATAACAGTTTCTACTACAAAATATGCCTTTCACCTCCTAAAATGCAACAAAGCATTGTTGTCTACTTTGTGTATATTTTACGATTTAAGTAAAATACGAAATTTTCTTGTATTGTTGTTAGTTTATAAATACCTAATAAATTGTGTGCAACCAAATAAGCATAGCAGTGTATTAGATTGTTTTTCTGCCTAATGTTTCCATGCTTCTAGTTCTAAGTTGTTTTGACTTTTTGTTTGTTTTCTTTGGCTTTTTTTTTTTTTTTTTTTTTTTTTTTTTTTTTTTTTTTTTTTTTTTTTTGCGGCACCGGGGATTGAACTCACAAGCTCATGCCTGTCAGACGGGTGCTTAAGTCACTGAGCCAAACTCCCAGCCCTGGTTTTTTGAGGCAGGTTCGCACTGTGTAGCTCAGGCCAGCCTTGCGCTCGCGTTGTAGCCCAAACAGGCCTCGAACTCACAACGCTCCTCGTACCTCAAGCTCCCGAGTGCTGAAATTAAAGACGTGCGCCACCACGCCCGACTTGTTTTGCTTTGTTCTTGAGAATGGATCTTTCTATGGAGTCCAGGCTGGCCTTCAATTCACTACGCAGCCTAGGCTGGTTTCAAGCTCCAGGTGATCCTCTCATCTCAGTTTACAAGGTAGGGATTATAGATGCGCGACAGCATGACTGATTCCTAAATCTCTTTTTCTTATGCTATGTTTCACACATCCTTATGGGCTTATGTATTTGGCCCTTGTATGCATATAGAAAAGTTTTTAAATCAAAAGTATGACTTACATTCATGCCTTTAGGAGAGAATATAATTGCCGACCCTCAGATATCTCTGATTATGAAAGCCTTGAGAAGTTACAGATATTTTGTCTATTTTCAGCAAATAAAACACAACCATTGGAGTTGTATTTTATTTCTACATTACTAAACCAAGACTTTATTTTAGAAATATTGAAAATCTATAGTTAAACAGCATATAGCGCTAAAGATTTGACCCATTTCATGTTGTCCTCCTGCTATTCAGTGGTTAACTATAATGGATACATAACATAAGAATGGGAGTATTTTTAAGAATATTTTGTAGTTCCATGATCACTATTATATTATTATATGGAATGAATTGTCATAAACATATCTTTAAAAAACAACTTCCAAAATCAGTGAGACTTGTCATATTTTCTAGATATTATAGTTTCTTTTTTCTACTGAATATTACTCTAATTAAGACTTTTTATTCTTTATTTTTAAATGTATTCTATGAACATATGTGAAGTAAATGATATTTTGTTCTCATACTAGCAGTAGTAAAATAGTAAAGCAGCTATGCATGTTTTTGTTTATGAGTATTTTTTGAAGACTTTGTTACACTTAGTAATCTTGGGTTCATGTTAGAACTGAGAAGACAGTGCAGAAATTTCCTCTGTACTCCCTATCTGCATAAGTTCCCTGTCTCTGTTAGTATTATTGTCCTCTAGAGTGAGATATTTGTTAACAACTGGTAATTTTATACTATCATCACTGTTGATAGTATACATTCTATGGATTTGGACATAGATATCATGACAACTTTTTATGCTTGTTTGAATATTGGAGCCCCCAAAGTTCCAACTGTAATGTAGAACAAACAATGGGATGGATGCTACCAATAATAATTCACATTCTAAGACAGAAGTTAATATATAAAAATGATGACAAATATTCTCACCATGTGACTATTCACCTACTCCATATTTGTGTGCAAATAGATTGTAATTTTTAATAACTACTTACCAATATCTTTCTGAGTTTATGGTATGCCACTCAAAATTTGGTACTTTTAATATTTTCCTGGGAAGACTAACTACTGGACTCTGCATTAGTAGTGGGAATGGCTTTCAATTTCAAAAAATATATAACCAAATGAACACTTTTATTGACTAATAAAAATGTCCCAATCATTAAAATGAGTGGTTGGGATGCCCTGATATTAAAAAAAAAAAATGCAGTTCCACCTGGTCATTACACAGATCCCAAGAGATTACAGCTCAGGCTAAGAGAGGTTAGCAAATGGAGGAAGAAAATGAGAAAAACAGGGTCAAATAAAAACAAAAAAAATCATCTATGTTACTTAGCAGAGATAGCCAAGTGTTTTTCTAAGACAAGTAGGTAGTTTTTGAGAAAGTGTAACTAAATGCAAAGAGATATGAAACTCAGAACCATGTGCTGATTTGTCCTACCATGTTTAAGCAGATAGTCATGAAGGAAATATAAAGTCAATGTTCCCTAACTTCTAATTACTGGATAATGAGTCAATTTTGGAAAAGCTGCACAACTGGAGAACGTGGTAGCAATAAAGCAGTCTGCCTAATCTCTTTCACTGTGGCTTCAGGTAATCTGTTTAAATATCAGATCAAGAGGTAATCATTCTAAGGAGCCGCCAAGGTCAGGTTCCTCCATGCATAACATGTATTCAAAAACTGCTGGGTTTTGCCCTCTAGTAGACTCCCTGGTGAGGAGTTATGCAAGATGAAAGGTGACCTCTAGAAGGCTGTGCATCAGCCACTATGTCGGGTTCTCCATTGTTGTTTCTCTGATCTCACTGTGACTTATACCTCAGTTAAGATCGTAATTCCCTAAAATTATGTCAGTCATATGCCACAGGATACGCACACTTAACGCACATTCAATTTTTAAATTGTGCTTATCCGAGGAACACTTAGATGCCTTTTCTTTCCGTCTCTCCTAGATACCAAATGAAGAAAATATGGTCATTTAGAAATTCTTTTTTTTTTTTTAACAGAAAAAGGTCAGTCATTTTTAGTATGGCATAATTAAGGCTTTGTGACACATAGATGTGATATTACCTGAAACTTAATGTGACAAAAGAACTGATATACTAATGCTAATCATAACATGAACATTAGGGTATACAGCTTAAGAAGTATGATCAACAGTTTTTAAAAATGGGCAATTAAAGATTCCCTATGATCACACCTAAGGCTGAAATTCATAGTAAGCTTTTAATATATATAGCCTTTCTCAATATATGATGGAATTCTCACAATTCTATTTTAAGACATATTTAAAATTGATTAAGTATATTGTGGCATGAACCAGTTGAAATAACATATAGTGTTTTTAAAAATGTTATAAAATTATTTTAAGTGATATATAAATGAATAAATATCAACATGATTGAGATTTCTGTACCAGATATAGTAATGATCAACATAAAAAACAGTTTAAGAAAATAGTTAACATGATCTGAGCCATATAAATTTATGTGAGTCAAAATATTTTCTGAATAGAATATTATTTTTGATTGTTTCAATACTTGGAGCTTCCACACATAGTGTACCCTAATTGTTAAACTGGCAATAGTCAATATAATTGAGAATTATGGAAATAAATTTGCAAGTGGTCTTAAGAGTTCACTTTCTGAAAATTTATATAGAGCATTTTCAAAACCTTCTGTGTTACAACTTTATGGAAAATTTCTTTGGAAATTTGTCACTAATTCTACCAAAAAGAGCACTTTGGAAGGTGTTATTTCAGAAAGCATCAGTTATTAAGATTGATGACAAAATGGGTATAGAAGTTTGCAAAGAGATATGAAAATTTGTTTAATTACAAACAACATAATTGCAATGTAGGAAACAAGTAAATTTGTATCTTACATGAGGAATCAAATCAGGTTACAAATATCTTGAAATTTCATCAACATTTCCTCATGTTTAAAATAACACAAATATAAAAAATAATGCAAATATTTTAGAAGAAAGGCTGATGAAACAGTTATGAGTACAAAGCAATTGTAATGCACTCAAAAATAACAGCATCATTAGTGTATATTTAAGCTAGAGTCAGGTAGTTTTAAATTATAGCCAAATGTAATTTGTAATGAACTTCATCACTGATTGAGTGGGCAAAATATTTTTGAACATGACAAGTAAGTGATGCAAAAATATATTTTGTAGTCTCAGATTCTTAACACTTTTAAATGGTACTGCATGCAAGTGAGAAGAGTACATCACACTGTGCTACATGCAAGTTATGTGCTGAATTAGTTTTCCAGTCACTGGGACACAATACCAGACATCCACAGTTTAAAGGATGAACAATGTAATTTGGCTCATAATTCAGTCCACAGTCAACTGGCTTCAAGTCTAAGTATCATGGCAGAAAGACATGGTAGTGCAAAATTTCTTAGTTTATGGTGGCTGGAAAGCAGATCTGGGAAACCGTGAGACACTAAGGGGCGAAGGACCAAATATAGCACTCAAGGTCACATCTCCATGATCCGCATATACACACAGAGAAAAGTGGGTTTTAGTAATCTGCTTCTCTTCTCCCAAGCCAGTGGAGCAGACACACTTAAGTTTAATCATCACAGTTGGTACTCTTAGCTCATACACAATACATTCATTGCATAAGTGAAATACTACATGTAAGTAGATAACTTCTAATATTTTAAGATAAGCATAATGATACATGACTGTCTTGGTTACTTTTCTCCCATTGCTGAGACAAAATACTTGATTTCCAAAATGAAGGAAGAAAAGGTTTATTTGGTTTACAGTGTTTGGAGGTTTCATTCCATACTCGGCTCATTCCAAAGCAGGGTGGTGAGGCTAAGGGGCAGCCATTCATGGTGGCCACAAGCAACAAGAAAGAACAGGGTAAAAAAGGGGAGAACCATGCCTCTTTCCCTCCTTTATGTTGTATGCTGGCCACCCACCCCTTGGCGGGTGCAGCATTCACATCGCCAAACCCAGCACTAGACAGCGAACCAATCACAAATGCTAGATTCAGCCACTTCCATGACTGCATTAGGCTTGGGGAGACCATTTGAACATGAACCATAACAATGACAGTTCACATTTTCTAAAATATTAAACTGATAAAGACTGTTGCTTATTAACTTGAATTGTTATAGCTGTTTTCCAAAATGGCACATTCTACTTTGAGGGTGAACGTCTGCAATAGCCATATTTAAAATGGAAAGTAACAGCAATTGTTGTGTTTAAAATGGATTGTTGACTTGATTGACATAGAATCCTTCAAGGGGTTTAGTAAAGCACACTTTCTTGTATGTTTGGGTGGGCAATAGAAGTGTGATCTTAGGGTCTACATTTGGTTCTTGGCCCCTTCTTCTCTGTAACTTCCCCTGCTCTGCTTGCCAACCACCATGCACTAAGGAGTTTGGCTCAGCCACACCCTTTCATCGTGATGTTTCTGTCTTGGAGTCAGCTGACCATGGAATGAATTCCCCAAAACCATGAAAAATTAAAACTTCCTCCTTTAAATTGGGGGTATTAGGTATTGTTTCCCAGTGAAGAGAAGGATGACTAATGCGTTAATTTTAGCCCATCACCTTGAACAAAAGGTTTATGTTATGTGTATAATAATATGATACAGTATGTACATTCAAAAAGATAATACCATTATAGCAACCATCAACATCACTGTGTCAACTTGTAAATGAATTATTAAGCACATTTCCTTTGGATACAGTGACCCACCTTAAATTTTGTGAAGTTAATAGTAGCAAACCTCAGTTACAAAATAACCCTTTTTTTTTTTTTTTTTTTAATGCAGCACTAGGAATTCAACTCACAACCTTGTGCCTGCCAGACAGGCACGTAAGCCACTGAGCCAAACTCTCATCCCTGGTTTTTTGAGGTAGTGTCACACTATGTAGCTTAGGCTGGCCTTGTGCTCATTTTGTAGCCCAAGCTGGCCTGGAACTACAATACTCTGCCTACCTCAGCCTTCCGAGTGGTGGGATTAAAGGCGTGCGCCACCCAGCTCAAAATAATGCTGTTAAAAGATTTCTATATCCATGATTATGTAAAAATTGAAAAAGGCATTCTAAGGTCAGACTGTTAATTATAAACTGAATATGTGAAAATTGAGATTGAAGGGACAGTAAGACAAATTTTCTCAGTATTTTCTAGCTGCTCATGATAGAGATTGAGAAAGCTCAGAATCTACCAAATTCCAATACAGTGACCTTTCCCTCACAGCATAGGTCTTAGGGTTCAAAAGTCAGTTTCTTGTTCATCTGATATGTGGTATAGTAATCCCTCTAACTTAGAAAATGTTGGGTCACAATCTTATGTTGTGTCACTATCCTGATTTTCACAAACTGTTTCCTATGTAGATATTATTAAACACCTATACAAGTACCAATATTTTACAGAAAACATATTTAAGAAAAAAGGAAGATATAACCTGTTATTAGGATTCTAAATAATCAAACTATAGCCAAACAGTAACCAAATTCATTCAGGATGCTTGCATTTCAATTACTTTTAAGTGTAAAATCCCACCTGGAAATATTTGAGAGAATTAGAAAATCTCCTACTACCAAGATTCCATTAAGTGTTATCTGGTTTAATGCTTATTTCCTTCTCAGCATTGAGCATCACATATTGTGCACTCAAGATAGTTAAGACAGTCATGCAGCTAGTTTCTCTTAGTTCGTTGAAAAGAGAGGTTTGTGCTAATATTGTGTGTACAAGATATCTTGCCTATGTCTTGTCCTCTGAGTAACTACTACAAAGTCAACAATACACAAAGTATTAATTATTATAACTCCTACTAACCCATTTTGAAACTCTGTTCTTATATTATTTTTATTTTTTTCTCTTTAAATTAAAAAAAATATTGTGCTCTCTCAACTCACGGGTGGAGCTTTTCTATTCAGCATTACAAATTTCAACTATTCTTTAATTTTGAAACTTAATATTTTACTTAAAAACTTAAGTGATTAAATTTTAATTAAGCATTCCAAAACTGTCTCTGAATACAAGGTCTAAAATTAAGTCACACACTGTGCCATTCAGATTCCACAAGACCCATAAATAGGAAGTTTTTCCTAAAGTTTCATCTCATATTAAACTTTTTACAGTGTTTCAGATGTAGAAGTAATTCTGAAATCACAGTTGCATATATAAACTGGAAACAATATAAAACATATTCATTGTTCCATTTGGGAGATATAATTCGAGAGTAACTCAAATCAAGATAATCTAACAATCATTTATTGAACATGCACTATAAGTTATAGGCATAACCATGTTATTAGGCAAAGACTATGATTAATGGAAGTCCCTGTCATCAGTGATTTTATTATCTACAAAAGGAAACAAGTATGTAAAGAGAGTAATTTAAGTAGAACATAAATGTAAAACTAGGACTATGCCATCAGCAATAAAGTAAGTTTTGCAAAAATCAATTGTTCAGTTCAATAAAGCTGATTAGAAATCCGCACAGCAACTTTAGTGCAAAAACACCAAAGAAAGGAAGATCATGATATATGAAGCAAGGAATGTGTTCAGTTTGCTGTACTATGGAGAGAGAACAGAAAATGTGTGTGCTGAGATATATTCTACCTACTTCAATGCATACTCTCTCTGAATGTTCCACATCATGTCCATTTTACTTTTGGTTGTTATAGAGCTTGGTGAACGGGACAGGAAAGGGATTCCATCTGATTTCATTTCCTAAGAGCTAGGATATTAACTTGCCAGCATACTCAAGAAACACACTTTCCAGCATACAGAAGACTTTACATTTAAAATGTTCATATACAGTCAAGAACTTACAGCATGCATTGAAGCTGGCTACACAACTATGACTATTCCTCCTTAAAACCTCATAAAACCTCCTCTTCAAAGAGATTTATGAATAATGTGAACTAAATAATTCATGGGATTGCAGATGCCAGTCCAAATAGCCTCTTCTTTTTCAAGGTTTCAGTTTGTAGAACTGTGATCAAAAGCCTTCATCAGTCATGATAGTCGCATTTGTCCTCACTCCAAACAAACCATATTTGCATGTGAATGTTTTCATTGAAATGAGATATATAATATGCCAGCCAAGGCCCCACTAAAAGGCATTTTATGCCATTTAAATTCAGTCAAATTAAAGGCTGAATGCAACCTAAAAGGTCTACTCTCAGAACAGTAATTTGACACATCATAAATAAGAACCACTTTTTGTTAGCGTAGGTTCAGCACTTGTCAGAAAATTGTACACAGTCATATTAACAAAGTGCTGCCTTTTAGAGAGAAATAAACTATAAGGAAAAACATGTATGTAAAGAAAAAAAAACACAAACAGAGTGTAATATGGTGTTGCTGGTTCAAAGTTGACATTTTTCGCTGACATTTACCACTAAGGACAGAAAACAATTTTACCTGCTTATATGCTGGAGAACTGGTCAAAAACAAATTTTGTTTAAAATTTGAACTACAGATCATGTTTAGGACCAGGTAAGTACAATGATTGCCATTCGGTTTGGAATAAGTGGCTTTAACTTATCAACTTAATTCTTGGCTTTGAATAGTGAGAACCTGCAGACTGGTAAAATTATAAACTATAAAGCCAAAATTGAGTTGAAAATATCAAACATTTGAAAAGGTCACAATACTCTTTGAAAGACTTCAATGATTTACAAACTTATTTTCTTATTGAATATTACAAAAATTTAATACCTATTTATTTTTCATTGGGTAAAAGTAAGTATACTGTATTACATACAGAGCTTTTTTTACATGAAAATTGGTAATTGTATTAGGCAAAAGATTAGAATCTAAAGTATAGAAAGAACTACAGTAAAACAAAAGCAAAACAATTGTGCTATAGACATGTACCAATTCACAAAATGAATGGTGTATTGAAAAGAGTGTATTACATAGTTACAATATACGGTAAGCATGTATTATTAAAATATCTACTCTCTTAAAAAACATAGAAACAAAAAAAGGAGCAGAAAACAAACAAACAAACAAAAAAACATAAAATCTATAATCTACATGGTCCCATACATTCAATTTAGCTTTTTAAAATTTTCCCATGTTCAATGTCTTCATATTTTAGCTGGAGATACTCAATCTTTTCCTATATCTACCAGGTTTCTTGTCACTTTTGCGTTGGTGATAACGTTAAGGAAATTATGTTGAGATTTTATTTCCACAACAAAATGCTTTTGTGGTGGCCGTAATTTAACTTCATTTTTATATTTTATCTTTCTAGGAAAATTTTAGATACCTGCAATTGAGAAAATGTATAACGATCCATGTACTGTATAGAAATCTCTATATACATCGAATGCCAGCTCCCAGATTTACTTTATAAGTTTAAATTCTTCAACTTCTGTCTAAAATCATAACAACAGGAAATGTTCTATAACTCTCTCAGCCTCTTTCTAGCAAGTGATAAGAGAATAAAGTTTTAAAAATTATCCAAACTCCACTTTTCATAAAATACAATAGCTCTCTAAGATTCTCTTCATATCTAGAAATGTAGAGTCCTGTATATCCCAGGTGGTAAAAAACCATGACCTGTAAGAGGAAAATCTGGATTACTGATATTAAAATCTAATTTTTTCATGTACATGAAAAAATTTAAAATGGAATGAGTGATATCATATTGATAAAAAGGCATATCATAATGACCCAAATTATTAAAGATGTTAAATTAAAGGAAGATGTATTTTTTGCTTGCTAAAATTGTAGTTAAGTTTCATGGTCTGAGTGTTTTCTTGAAAGAGATAAATTCAAATTTTTTCAAATTGTTATATAGCAATACATTCTGCTACATAATCTCACAATATGCCTTCATATTTCCATGGAATATAGATTTTTCAATATAAACATTACCCTTTTGGTTAAAAAAATAGGAACAGATAAGAAAGTTTTAACAGCAAAATATAGGAACAGTGACTTTTACTTTTGTAGAAATTACCTGTCTATATCAAATGTATTTTTCAAAGCCCACTTAACAATAAAAGTATATGATAATTTAACATTCTTGGGAAATTTTCACATTGGTGACACTAGAAAAAATATATTTTATAAAAAACTTGCAAAATGTAAGACACTACCACCAGATATAACAATTTTGAATGAAACTACAGAAAACTAGCAACTCCACAAATTCTTCACAAATTCTATTATTTGATTTTCTTGCTTTAGCGTTATAAATTGGGCAAAGAATTATATATAGTAGTAAAATGTAAACTTACAAATTATATTAAGTTTAAAAGTATATCTATATCTGTATATATATTAAGATATGCACAACTATAGGCATATAATTAAAAAAATCTCAATCAGAGTATATAGACTGTGACAACTATTCAAATCATTTTTCTTTGTTCTGATTGAACAAATAATCTAAAAATTTTAATAGGTTTCAAATTTTTCTCATTAAAACCAAAGAGAAATAAAGAAGAATTTTTGTGTGATGACCCAGATTTCCTTTTTGTCCTATACCAACTTGCAGATTGCTTAGTCTGAGACTGAGAAGTGTATATATTTTTTACATTTCACATATAGATGTTATCAATTCTGAAGAAGATGCATTCATACTTAAATAATCATCATAAACAGATAAATATAAAGAATACATCCAATATGGAAGGAAAATGAGGACGATTCTGATTTAAAGGTACAGACTTTATAGGAAAGCAAGGAGGAATGGCTCGTGGCAGAAAGACAATCTATCAGTAGGAATGTGAATGCTAATGAGACGGAAGCTGAAGGGTGGGGATGAAGCAATGTATATTGCAAGCAGACACTGAGGATGGCAGATGTAGAAAAATGATTATCAACTTTAGACCCCTAGAGCAACATGAATGAAATCACATCCTAGTGTTCTGGGAAATAAAACAGGCAACTTAGATAGAAATAAAGAGAGGCTTTAATTATCTAAAAGTAAATTGGGAGCAACCCATGGTAATACTGAAGTGGGGTTATTATAGAACACAATGTAGAGTTAATTCAGAAATCAGTTTGCTCGAAAACATCAACAGCTGGGTTTAATAATAGACACAATGAATCAGAAATGAATAAAACCTTGAGATGGAAGATTATCTGAGCAATTCTAATCATATTATTAGATTTACTAAGGAAAATAAAATGACAAAGAATCTATAAAAGGTGCTTATTTGTGCAAATATAGTTTGGAGCAACATTCTTTGAGAAATAAATATGAAGTCATACTAACAGTGAACATATTTCATGGGCACTGTCTAGGTTGTATGTCACAGCAAGCAAATTTTATGAATGAAAGGAGATTTGCTATGAATAATGAAAGATGAACTATCTGGGGGAAATTCATCTGCAACCATAGAATAAGTTTTCAGAATTTAAATGAGTGTCCAATTCACTTCTTTTTCTCTGAGGTCTTTTTAATGTAAGGTTTGGAGGATCAAATACTAGACTTCTCAGTCTGTTAACAAATTTTTAATGAGCTAAGCTTACAAATAGCACACACTTCTGTGAAACAAGTCCTAGTTAAATGTCTCAACATGCAGAGTTCAAAAAGAACATATAATGGAGGCCCCATGGAGCTTATATCAGGAGCTCATTTCATATATATACAAACTGAGGCATCATAATGGAGACAGCTGAGTGCAGTAATGAGGTCTGGTATTTAGTCAGATACTATGAGCTGAATTTCTATATTCCCCAAATCAATACATTAAATACTAAATCTTACAGTGATGGTGTTAGGTGATGAGGCCTTTGGAGGCTGACTGCATCATGAGAGCAGAATCCTCCTAAATAAGAGAAGTACTCTTAGGAAAAGACAGTGGAGAGCTGGCCTTATTTCTCTTCTCTCTGCCATGTGAGGAACTAATTATATGGTGGCTATCTGTAAACTAGCAGGAGGGCCTTATCCTACAACCAGGTTCTGGTAACCTGACCTTGGACTTCTAGCCTCCAGAACTCTGAGAAAAAAATGTTTGTTGTTTAAGGCAATCAGTTTATGGTACTCTATTATAAAATCCTGAATTAAGATAGGGGTAGAGAAATGGTGCTATTTATATTGTGCCATTTATCATCTAGTGGAGCAATTAGGTAATGCCTTTCTCTCTTTGAGGGTTTAGTTTTTTCCATTTGGCATTATAGACTCACTCATGCAAAACTTGGAATGTGAAAGGCACTTGGAAATTTTTTAATGAACAAGCAATAAAATAAATATTTGTTATATATGAAATGAAGATAAATACAGTAAGATTTTTATCAGTACTGTTACCATAAAATGACATTATTTTGTATATCTGTTGCCCTTTTTATCTGAATATAGGCCATTCACAGAATTTAGGCAAAGCAAATTGGAAAATATTTAAGATACCTCTGCAATTTATCCAAAGACATTTCATTTTAGAAGAAAAATATTTCTCGAAGTTAGGCATGTAAGACACCACTGTATTACTTCACATTTAAAACAGAAAACAAAAGAAGAAAACTAACATAACTGTACACGTAATTCCCACAAAAATAAATCTTGCATTAGACCTGTTTAGAGTTGTTTGGACCACTGTACTCCTCTGCTGTAGTCATTATTTTCAAAAGAATCAAATTTAATGCAGAATACAGAAATTTGCAAGATTAGCTGACAATATCTTCTCACAGAGTTAAATGCAGAAGTGCAAGAGACCTCTCCGCGCTAGACATTCCAAGAACCCAGCCAAAGGCCTGTAACCCATGGCAATTCCTGTGTAAATCCCTGTCAGGAGGTGACGGACTCTGCGATGGAAGACTGAAGGATCTGCGCCTGGCCCAAAGGCCAGTGCTGGAGTCTGTGCAGGCCCGTGGAAGGTTGGTGCCGGAAGCCGAAGAATCCGCACCTAGAACCAGGAGATGCTGCTCAAGGCACAGGCTAAGACCCGAGGACCTCCCAAGAGAACCTCAGCCATTCTTGTCGAAGGCAAAGGCTGGAACTCGGCCAAAGAGAGCATCGGAAGTTTCTCCCAAGGAGAGCATCCAAAACGAAGCTCTTCCAAGGATAATCTGCTGAAACTCTTCTCTCCAGTTCTCCTTCTGTACAGTTTTGAAAAGCCTCCCTACTTTAGAGTAGACCCAGAATGATGCCTACTCAATTCAGCCAGGCATCTCCCACTCAAGCAGACAATTACTCAGTTACCACCACACACGCGCCCAGACTGTCATGTGGTTAGATTCTCTTTCTTCACTGAAATCCCTGCTGAGCAGCCCGACTGATGTTTGCTGCCATAAAATTCATTGGATGAATCCTCTAGTCTCACTCCGCATTGACATATACTGTGAATCCTCTGCTTGGAAAGGACGAGGCAGATCCTCTTGTGCTTAGTTAACTAAGAAATTGTGAACAGTGATAGACGGAAAGTGGAGACTCTTACACGGTACACAGTAAGAGTGCAACTAGAAAGAGAACAAAAAAATGCACTAGAATGTATAAGGCGTCAACAAGAGTCCCTTTCAGACCCGTGGTTCCTTGGATTTCTACTCAGCCCATTGTGAGGAACAATGTGTGTGGGGCTCAGTTTCCTGTGACTAAACGGTTCTAAAAAGGTAAACCACACAGAGAAGCAGAAACCCCCAGGGATAAGAAATCCTTTCCAGGACACACATTTAAAACACGAGAGAAGAAAACGCCATAGGCTAGGTGTTTCCAGGCTCTGGGTAGTATAGAATTGACTTATCTAAGGTTGACTTTGTAAGTATGTATTTTAGATTTTGAATGTTATTTAAAAAAAAAAAAACTTGTTGCCTAATTACAGAAAGAAAGAATAATGAAAATTTTTGCATAAGCTATGCAGATCAGAAATCATTATAGAACAATTTTTACAAAATACATATAAAAATATTTAGGAACACTTTAACAAATTTTGAATGAGAATTTGCTCATTACCCTGCATGATATAAGACACAGGAAGGTGGGGCATGGAGATTCTGGGCAGGACAGGTTCTGTTTGAACCTGAATAGGTAGGAATATTTTAAAAAATAATTTTAGCTGCAAAATATTTTTGTTTTGCTTTTAGTTGTCCTTTTAAACTACATATAGCCTTATCTCTTATTTGTGGCCCCTCTCGCCTATACCTAGGCACATGGTGGTTTGCTTTCACATGTAATTAATAGAGAAATACATTATATATGAACTGAAATCTCATTTTATTTTCTTAAGAGTCCCTAGACTTTTTGTTCTCTTTCATGTTGCTCCTTAAGTTGAAATCTACTCTATACTGTCATTAAGATCCTTCAATCCACTAGATAACAGAAAAAAAAAGTTTTATAAATCATTTGCCCTTGTGTTGATTATTCCCTTAGCATGAATGGATTTCAGACGTTTTATTATCTGTTTCTGGTAGTTATGTGTGTGTTTTATCTCTAAGCATTGTGATTATTTGACCTCATTAACAAAATATTAATTTCAGGAAGTAGAAAGAAAGGGTGGGATAGGCTAGGTGAAGGAGTTCCAAATTTCACTGATTTTAGTGCTGATATCATAAATCATCTAAATAGAATTAAGCTCATTGGTGTTTGAAGGAAATTCTATGACAAAATTTTTGTCTGTCTTTCTTCACCTTTACAATGACTTGAATGAAAATTACCTCATATTTTTATATTAGAGAGATAAGTAAGACTAATACCCTGTCTATATTCTAAATGTGGACCAGACGTATTTTTCTCAAAGACATTCTATACATGTAATGTATTTTTCTTAAAAGCATATATGTATATATCATGTGTGTTAGTGTGTATGAGAACACATGTGTGTATATGTGTTTTCCATAAGAAAAATCTGTGATACAATAGCAAATCCAGTAGCAATGAACTTCCTTTCTTTGAAAGTTAGGAATTCTGAATACATTCCGATTAAAAGGAAACCAAAAGTATAAATAAGGATCAAAATGTATAACGTTTATTGTGAAACAGGAAGAAAATGTCCAAAATCAAACAAAAGAGGGAGTGGAGGTAAGGAAAGAAAGAAAAAGTTCATAAAATGAGAAAAGAAAGAAAAAATGGAAACAAATCTTTTGCAAATGAGAAGGGGAGGAGGAACTGAAAGGAGAGTAGGGGAATGGGAAAAAAAGAATCAAGTTATACGATGCACAGTACAAATTCTCTCTGATGAATGTGATCACTATGTGTATCTAAAATGTACCAATAAGATCTGACAAGGAAAAAGTCTTCTTGACTAAATGGCTTTGGGAGGGGGCAAAAAATATACAACTAGAAAACTAAAAAATTGTAAAAGGCTTTCAATTTTAAATTAATTGAGCTAAAGAGGCTCTCACTGATAAAGTCTGAGAACTTTTTAGTAATTACTCAAATAGATTAAGACACAGGAAGTATGCTAAAATTCATGAGAACATACTGATACTGAAAACAAGCAACCAAACACAACAAAAACTGCCAAGAAATCAGATTACTTTGAAGAGTCAAAAAGAAAATCAAACATTTATTCTTTTTTATTGAATGAGCAATACATTAGGAATACAAATTATTAAATTCCTTCTTATAGAATCATTTAGGGTATTAAATGAAAATGAAGTGATAGGGCCGGGAGTTTGGCTCAGTGGCATAAGCACCTGCCTGGCAGGCACAAGGTTGTGAGTTCGATCCCTGGAACCAAAAATAAATAAATTAATTAATTAAAAAAAAAGAAAAAATGAAGTGATAGACATAGTGTAACAGTTTGCATCAAAAACAAAAAATACAGACATTGAAAATATAAAGCCTGATTTACAATGTGTTGACTACTGTTGAGGTCAAGTCATGAGAATCTGAAGGTTCATGTTCAACATTTCCATAATATTTTAAAAATATTTTCTAGCTGTAAATCAGATGGAAAGGAAGAAAGTCATATGAGAGAACTGGGCTGAAAAAGCGTAACTCAAAGGGAACCAAAGTACAAACTTGAGAAAAGAGAAAAGAAAGAAAGTATTGGTACAGGAAGTTTATTAATCGCCTTCCTAACAGTAATCTTGAGTTATGAGAAGCTTTGAGGTGGAGGATGGGAGAAGAGCAAAGACAAAGTGAGGAATGACAGAGAAGTAGAAGAATTCCAAGAAAGTAAAAGAAAAATTTACTGAAGGAGATGGTGGCACTACTAGCTGCTACGTAAACTCAACCTGAGGATTCAACCAGGGCAAGACCTCTATGCCCAGCATGAGCTGCACTAAATGACAGGGAGATTTTAGTACATAAAAGTCTGCTGTTGAACAGCAGACAAATTGACCAATTCATACACATAAATGAAGGTTGAAAGCCAGCAATACATGCAAAGAAAATGAACACAGAAAGTAGAGGGCTCCTTTACTCAAAGCCTCACTAAGAATCCTGGCATGATATATACATGTATAGAGTGTGGTGTTTCAAAAAGAAAGTGGATGGAAATTCTTTGCCACTGGTCCTATTGTTAGGTAAGCAGGTCTATGCAATTCACCTGAGAAAATAACAAAATTTCTCTGGTCTTACACTACCTACTTGTGTGGTAGAAAACTAGGGTAGGCAACTTATAGATAAGAACAATGAAAATAATAAATCAAATCTGATTTAAAGTGATCTTAAGTTATTAAATATGTGAACAACTAACATAAGATACAATTATGGGTGAACACAGCTCCTTGATAGCTCCTTAATCCCTTAGCAAAATATATTCACTAATTTAGTAGCTGTAGCAGGTGACAGAGCTAAGAAATCAAACTTTCTATCTTTTTCCCTTGTATAAATTTAAGGTATCTAACAGTACATGCATGCACACTTATCAGTTACAAAATTTGATGTAATAGTCAAGGGAAAGATAGCAATGTTTTGAGAAATAGAACATTAGCAACGATTTGCATGTGCACATATGTTTCATACTTATTTTATACCCTTCTTAAACTCTGATTTTGCTGCTTTTCACACTATTAGGGAAAAGAGAAGGCGATGTAAATATCTGTTTCCTTCCATATAAACAAATTACAACTGCACAACACCAAGCATTTCATTCTATATATTTTCCACTAAAGGGAAGAATACTTATTATTCCTAAGTACTCTTTTATTATGTTCACAAAGAGGTCATTTGTTTTGCTGTTACTGAGATCTTTGTAACTAGAGTAAGGAAGTAAATTGGGATTGTGTTATATTGATATTTCACACTTACCTCAACAGTTAGTGGGCACTTTTTAGGCTTTACAACTACACAGTCATCGTGAGATTATACAGCTAAATGGGTCTTTTAATACATCTGTCAATTAATTCACATCCATAAACCCAATATTTAGAATTTAGGATCATTATACAGATTCATAACACTTCCTAGAGTATTATGGATCAAGAAAACTATGAATTATAAGGCGAAAAATATATTGATTTAATATATGATAGATATAATCTAGCTACAATATTGTTCATATCATGTACAAGGTGGCTAAATGGAGCCATTTATATCTGAAGTCAGAAACCTAGACAATGTAGTAATATTGTGACAGTATAGTGCTCTATGAAGTTTAGCTACCTTCTCAGATACTTAACTTGTAATATAGGAAAACAGACCTAAATAATGTTGCTGCATTTATTAAAATGTTTCACAGAGATGAAAATTAAGAACAAATCTATTATGTGAGTTTCCAAAATGAGATGAAACAAAGAGCATAAACAGCAATGCCTCAGCTCATGAATGCTTATGTTCTGTTCTGTTCACAAATAATTCGGTTCACCTTAGGCAAAATTGTGCTTCTGTTGGGGAATTTCACATCTGGTGATGAACACAAAAGAGGCCATCTTTCCCAGAATCGTAGAATGAATTAAATTCATGAACCAAGGTACTACTATAGTTTATTGGTTACTTTGACCATCACCTCATAACTAGATTACACATATCCCAGTGAAGATATGCACAAATTATTATAATCTTTATTGATTAAAAATATGGTAGCAGAAAAAAGAATGTAATACAGCCCACAGAAATCCTCAGAATAAATATATATATATATATTAAAAATATATATATATTTATCTTTTAATATATATCAAGAAAGAAGAATGTATTGGCTCACTATTAAAACTATTTAACATGTAAAAGACTCAGATCCAGTAATCTTGTCATCAGTATGAAGTTTGAAAAATATTGAGCAATTAAGTAGTTTTTGTATTTCAGACAATGTATAATGGAGTACTGAAATAAATTATGTCAGAAAAATTGTAAAGAAAGAAGCAGACTTTTTTTTACTATGATGGGCATAGACAATATTGTTTTGCCATTTAATTTCTAGTAGAATTTGGCCTTAAAAATCACATAATTAAAACTCAAAGGAAAAGAAAAATGCACAACAAAAGGAGAATGAATGATGTAGTGATGATGTTTCTGATTATATTTTATGATACGATAGGAGGATATTTCAAGTCTCAATAACAACACTGATCATGTAGAACTCTTCTATAATAGAAGGTAGGAATAAAAAGAAATAAAAGAGAAAGTTGAGAGGAAAGACTAGAACAAAGAACGAGATTAAAGCCTAACCAAAGAAAACAGTTCAGCTTCTCATATAATGCACCTTTAATAGGCTTTCTACCTATAAAATGGAAGGCAAATTATACAAGTATGCATGTAATATCCCTATAAATTGAAATACAGTGCTAATATGAAAATAGAAATTTGTTAATGAATCTAATGTTAACCAAAGATTTAACTTAATAAATATAAATTATTCATCCTCTTTGAAAGGAAAGAATCCTCAAGTCATTATTTTAGCATATTTTGGAGGATGGAATTCTGTGCATCTGGTACTAAACCATGGCCATAGACAAACAATAAGGGGAAAGGACAGTGAATTTTTCATTTAAGGCCTAATTCATTCTCATTCCATGTATCCTGGGATATGGACAATTGGAATAACTGGATAAAAATTTGAGTACTCCATTGAC